>CM038225.1:108825505-109010801 GCA_021442155.1 Cymbidium sinense
TGGAATGGACTTCGGTTTCTGGAAGATGCAGATAGAAGATTATTTGTACCAGAAGAAACTGCATGAACCTCTTCTAGGTCGAAAGCCAGAGAAGATGAGCCAAGAAGAGTGGGAATTGCTAGATCGTTAGGCGCTAGGTGTGATTTGCTTGACGTTAGCGAGAAATATTGCTTTCAACATTATCAAAGAGAAGACGACAACTAATTTGATGAAAGCTCTATTCAATATGCATGAGAAGCCATCAGCATCAAATAAGGTATTTTTAATGTGTCATTTATTTAATTTAAAAATGGGAGAATGTGCATCTGTTGCTGACCACATCAACAAGTTCAATGTTATTACGACTCAATTGAGCTTTGTAGATATTGCATTCGATGATGAGATCAAAGCACTGATCTTGTTGTCGTCTCTGCCGGAGAGTTGGTCTGCCACGGTGATTGTAATAAGTAATTCATCGGGTAGCACCAAATTAAAGCTAAATGATGTCCGAGGCTTGATTCTAAGCGAGAACATTCGTAGAAGATAGTTTGGAGAATGCTCTATCCCAGGTTCTACTCTTGAGAGTACATGGAGAAGCCATAGTAAAGATAGAATCAATAAAGGTCAAAGTCTAGATGTAAGTCCAAGAATCGTAAGGTTATTATCTACTGGAATTGAAAAAAAAAGAGACATTTCTCAAGTCGGTCAAGCACCTAAAAGAAAAGAATCATGAAGATGAGGAGTCCATAAACTCGAGAATTGAAGATAACTCTAATGTTGTGTTGAGTCTTGAGTCTTGAATTCTTGACTCGGGTGCGTCATTTCATTCTACCCCTTGCCGTGAATTGCTATATAACTATACTGCAGGAAAATTTGGTAAAGTCTATCTTGCGGATGATGTGCCGTTGGAGATTATCGGAAATGGAGAAGTTCAAATCAAAACTGAATTGGAGGAAAGCGGGTCTTACAGGAGGTAAGACATGTTCCAGGCCTCAAGATAAATTTGATATCAATGAGCTAAATCGATAATTGTGGATACACCACAGTGTTTGGTGATAGATCATGGAAGGTATCTAAAGGAACATTGGTTGTGGCTAGAGGCAAAAAGATAGAAACATTATACATGACCTCAGAAGGTAAAGACCTAGTGGTCGTTGCTGATAGTGGAAGCTCAGTATTATGATATTAAAGACTTGTACACATGAGTGAGAAGGGAATAGAGATCATGACATCAAAGGGTAAGCTTTCAGATCTATAATCTGTGAACTTGGAGTTGTGCGAGAATTGTGTTTTTGGCAAGCAGAAAAATATCAGTTTTTTGAAAAACTCAAAAACTTCTAAATTTGAGAAGCTTGAATTAGTACACTCTAATGTCTGGGGACCGGCTCCGGTTCGATCCCTTGGTGGCTCATTGTATTACGTTTCATTCATTGATGACTCAATAAGGAAGGTATAGGTTTATTTTTTGAAAAATAAATAAGATGTATTTGTTACTTTCAAGGAGTGGAAGGTAGAAGTGGAAACTGACAAAGGCGAAAGTCAAGTGTTAATCGACAATGGTGGCGATGATATGATGAATTCAAGGCTTATTGCTTAGAATATGAAATTCGTATGTTAAAAATTGTTCCAAGAATGTCAGAACAGAATGACATTGCCAAAAGAATGAATAGAACTACGAAGCGTCTTGGGAGTAAGATTGCATTACGGCTTGCTCAAGACATTGGATCTGATCAACAACCTATTTAATCAATAGAGGACCACCCGTTCCATTGGATTTTAAAATCCTCGAGAAAGAGTGGAGTAGAAAAGAGGTACGACATTCACACTTAGAAGTTTTGGGTTGTATTCCATATGTGCACATTGATTCTGAATTTAGAGATAAGCTTATTGCAAAAGCAAAAAGTTTTACTTCATTAGATATGACTCAGATTATTTTGGTTACTGATTTTGGGATGACCAAAATAAAAAAGTCATAAGAGCCAAAGATATAATATTTGATGAACATAAGCTATATAAGAATAGATCAGAAATAACTACGAAGCCTGAGGAGAAGCATGAAGAAGTCATCCTTGATGATATTAGTATTGAAAATACTGATAAAAACTCAGAAGACTTTAGTATTGATACAAAAGCTCTAGATGCTCAAGAGTCATCTCGATAACATTGAGGAGATCTACTAGACAATACAGGCTCACACAAAGGTATTCTCCATCTTTATATTATCTATTATTGACAGATAATGGGGAGCCAGAGAACTTGGAAGTATTGCAGGTAGGAGATTCAATCCAGTGGTAGAAAGCTATGAAAGAAAATATGGACTCTGGAGAAGAACAAAACCTGTACATTAGACTTATTACCCAAAGGAAAGAAAGTATTGCAGAATAAGTGGGTGTATAGAGTGAAAGAAGTGTCTGATGAAAGCAAAAGATATAAGGCTAGATTGGTGGTCAAAGGATTTCAGCAACTACGCGGGATCGATTACACAGAGGTGTTCTCACCAGTGGTAAAGATGACTATCATCAGAATAGTCTTAAGTATTGTTGCAGCTGAAAATTTATGTATGGAACAGTTAGATATGAAGACTATTTTTCTTCATGTAGATCTCGAGGAAGAGATCTATATGGAACAACCAGAAGGGTTTGTTGTTCCAGGAAAAGAAAATTTAGTGTGCAAGCTTCAAAAGAGCTTATATGGGCTGAAACAGGTACCAAGACAATAATATAAAAAGTTTGAAGACTTAATATGCAAGAATGAGTTTATTAGATGTGAGATGGATCACTGCTGTTTCATCAAGAGGTTAGATAAGCCTACATTATTTTGTTGCTTTATGTTGATGATATGTTGGTTGCAGGAGCAAGCATAATAGAAATCAATAAATTAAAAAAGCAACTATCAAAAGAGTTTGAAATGAAAGACTTGGGAGCATTAAAACAAATCCTTGGCATAAGGATTACTCAGGATAAATCTAAAAGGACTTTGGAGTTATCCCAAGAGAAGTATATCTAGAAGGTTCTGAATTAATTCAATGTTTAGAATGCGAAGCCAAGAAAGACTCCCTTGGGTAGTCATTTCAGGCTATCTAAAGTGCAATCACTAAAATCTGATAAAGAGCGGGAGCGCATGGAGAATGTATCATATGCATCTGCTGGTGATAGTTTGATATATGTTATGGTATGTACCAGACCAGATATAGCTCATGTAGTAGGAGTTGTGAGCATATTTATGTCTAACCCAAGAGAGGAGCATTGAGAAGGCGTCAAGTGGATCTTAAGATACTTAAAATGTATTTCAAATATAGCTCTTTTTTAGAAAGAATGAACTAATTCTATAGGGATACTCGGATCGACACGGGGGGAGATTTAGATGATCGCAAGAGGACATCAAGTTATGTGTTCACACTTGAAGGAACCGCAATTAGTTGGATGTCAGGCGTAGAAGAGTGTCTCTATTTACCAAAGATATATGACGGTTTAGAAGCAGACAAAGAGATGATATGGCTAAAGAATTTTTTACAAGAATTAGAAAAAGAGCAAACTAGTAGCACCCTATTCAGTGACGGTCAGAGTGTCATTCACCTAATAAAGAATTCAATTTTTCATGTAAGGATAAAACACATACATACGTATCATCACACATGAGGACTAATTGATGATAGACTCATAGAAGATTCATAAAACAAAAAATCTTGCAGATATGTTGACCAAGGTGGTGTTCATCTCAAAATTGAGATTATGCATGACCTCAATTGACCTCTATAAATCATGATGATGGAGGCGCCGCACTATAAGTATTAGTGGATCTACATGACATAGCATATTGAGAGAAGTGTTCAAACATAATGTATTTTTTGACTCTAAGTGAGAGTTTGTTAAATGTAGAGTCAAATTTCACATTTTTTTTCTTTTTGTCAAAGTTAAGTAGCCACCAAAATTGGATTGTTTCACACTTTAAATTCAAAATTGGTGGGTCAATTAAAGTTATTTCTCCTCCAAACCTATCATCTTCATCTTAGCTAAAGGAGGAAATCCATGGAGGAGGCATCCCAAAATTTGTATATTCTCCAAGCTCATTGTAGAGCATATAGTGAGTTCCCCAGTGGTAGTGGATGTAGGCAGAACAGAATCACGTAAATCTTGTGTTTTTTTTATGTGTATGAGATTTTACTCTTTCCTTCTCTCTCTCTCTCTCTCTCTCTCTCTCTCTTAAACTCCTAATAAGATGGAGGCATTTAAAGAATCTTAATAAAATATTTTTAAAAGTATAAGAGCTTAGAATTTGGGATGTTTATAAGGAAGTTAATGCTATGTGAGAAAAAGTAATAAGTGAAATTAAGTAAGTTGTAAAAAATGTGCTTGGAGAATCAAAATAAAAGCTTTTAATAAAATAGTTTGTGATAGAATCAAAATGTAAGAAAAGATAATAAATAAGAAGCATTCTATAAAACTTAGTTTAAATATATAAAAATTCAGAATTGAAAAGATATAAATATTAGAGAAATTCTAAGAAAGCGATATATGATGCAAAATTTTTTTCTTTTAGTGATTTATACTGATATATTGGATACCGAAGATGAAATATGTATGTATAAGTTAGTCAAATAAAGAGATAGGAGAAGTAAAGATCTAGTTCAAGTGAGGCGTATTAAGGATGAAAATCATAAAATATTTTTCTTAGAAAAGGATATTGAAATAGGTTGAGTTATTTTGATAAACTTTTCAATGAAAGATCTGAAAATATGATTGATTTTAACAACTTTAATACCTAAATAAAATGGAAAATTTTATTTTATCATTTATTAGTAAATTTGAAGTTGGAGAAGCTTTCAAGAAAATGAAGTGTAGAAAAACAGTTGGACTCGATGATATTCTAATAAGAGTGTGGAAATGTTTAGGAAATGAAGAAATTTTTTGGCTTATAAATCATTTTAATGTTATTTTAAAGACTAAAAAGATGTGAGATGAGTTGAGAAAAATTTTGTTGGTTCTTATATTTAAGAATAAAGGTGATGCATAAGAGTGAAATTATAGAAATTAAGTTAATGGGTCATACATTAAAATTATGGAGAGAGTAATTGAGCATAAATTATAATGTGAT
The DNA here is from genome assembly GCA_021442155.1 of Cymbidium sinense. Classification (NCBI taxonomy): domain Eukaryota; kingdom Viridiplantae; phylum Streptophyta; class Magnoliopsida; order Asparagales; family Orchidaceae; genus Cymbidium; species Cymbidium sinense. The sequence continues at coordinate 108,830,579 of CM038225.1, forward strand.
ACAAAAATTTCTCAAAATCAGTTTGGTTTCAAGTCGGTAAATCTACCATGGATGTTATACATTTGTTGAGAGGTTTGAGAAGTATAGAAAGTAAAGAGGATGCATATGATATTTGTTGATTTAGAAAGCTTATGATAAAGTTCTAAGAGAATTCCTTTAGAGATTTCTAGAAAGGAGTTAATATTAGTTATATTCAAGTCATTAAGGATATGCATACTAGAGCTATTGTGTCCAAACACATGGAGGATTGACAAAATATTTTCCTATTTCGCTTGGATTACATCAAGGATCGGCTTTGCCCTTATCCTTTTGTTAGTTATGAATGTTCTTCTAGGCATTTATTGGAAGATGTACCTTGGTGTATGCTTTTCTTTGATGACATTCTTTTTTGTTGATAAGACTAGAGGGATTCCAAGAGAAACTTGAATTATGGAGGTCAATCTTAAAGTCTAAAGGTTTTTGTTTGAGTAGACTAAAACTAAATATATGGAGTATAATTTTAGTTGTAGAAGTTCTAGTGATGGTGTTGTTATATTGGGTGATCAAATCATTAAAAAGAGTGAGCATTTCAGATATCTAGGCTCTATTGTTCAAAATGATGGCTAAATAGATGGAGATGTTTTTAGTAGAATTCAAGTTGGATGGTTGAAGTGGAGGAATGCATCTGGTCTGTTGTGTGATAGAAAAGTACCGTGTAGACATAAGGGAAAATTTTATAAGATGGTGGTAAGATTTGCAATGATTTATGGTGCAAAATGTTGACCAATAAAAAAGAAGCATAAGACAAAGTGTTGCAGAGATGAGGATGCTCAGTTGGATGAGTGGCTTTACTCTTAGAGACAAAGTATGTTCGGGAAAACATCTTAGATGGTTTGGTCACATAAAAGCGTCGATCATTTGATGACTCGGTTATGAGAGTAGATGTATTAGATTTTCCTTATGTTAAGCAAGGTAGAGGTAGACTTAAAAAGACTTGGTTAAGTTGTATACAAAATGATCTTAGTTTATTAGAATTAAATGAGAATTTGACACATATGACATAATGGAGAAGAAGGATTCATGTAGCCAACCCCACATAGTGGGACAAAGGTATTGGGAGTTTAAGAGAGGAGAAAGAGAGGGAGAGAAGTAAAGAGCACAATCTCACACACATAAAAAAAAGGAATACAAGAAGATTTACATGGTTTGGCATCTTGCCTACGTCCACGGTCGCACTAGAATCTCATTATATTTCTCTCTTACAATGAGCTTAGGAGAAGATACAAATTTTAGGATACCTCCTCCCATGAATTTTCTACCCTTTTATAGGCTAAGATGAAGGAGTAGATTTGGAGGAGAAATAATTTTAATTGATTATCTAGCCACCAATTTTGAATTTCAAGTGTGAAACAATTCAATTTTGGTGGCTACTTAATTTTGACACAAAGAATAAAAATATGTGAAATTTGACTCCACATTTAACAATCTCCCACTTGGAGTCAAAAAATATATAATGTTTGAACACTTCTCTCAATATGTTCTATCATGTAGATCCACCAATGCTCCTAGTGTGGCGCCTCTATCATCATGATTTATGGAGACCAACTGAGGTCATACATAACCTCAGTTTTGAGATGGTCACCACCTTGGTCAACATATCTGCAGGATTCTTTGTTCCATGAATCTTCTTCAGTTATAAAGTTCTATCATCAATTAGTCCTCTGATGTGATGATATAAAGTATATGTGTTTTGTCTTGCATGAAATAATGGATTCTTTCTTGGGTGGATGGCTTTGGCATCGAAGAGGGTCTTCTTGGTTTGCTCTTTTTCTAATTCTTGTAGAAAATTCTTTAGTCATATCATCTCTTTGCCTGCTTCTGAAACTGTCATATACTCGGCTTCATTGGTGGATAACGAGACACTCTTCTGTAGTTTAGACATCCAACTAATTGCAATTCCTCCAAGTGTGAACACATAACCTGATGTGCTTTTGCGACTATCTAAATCTCCTCTCTGGTCAGCATCTGAGTATCCCTGTAGAATTAGTTTATTCTTTATAAAGTAAAGATTTATATTTGAAGTACCTTTTAAGTATCTTAAGATCTACTTCACGACTTCCCAATATTCTTCTCCTGGGTTAGACATAAATCTGCTCACAACTCCCACTGCATGAGTTATATCTGGTCTAATACATACCATAGCATACATTAAACTGTCAACTGCAAATTCATATGATACCATCTTCATGCGCTCCCGCTCTTCATCAGATTTTGGTGACTGCTTTTTAGATAGCCTGAAATGACTACCCAAGGGAGCCTCTCTTGGCTTCACATTTTGAACATTGAATCGATTCAGAACCTTCTGGATGTATTTCTGTTGGGATAACTCCAAGGTCCCTTTAGATTTATCTTGAGTAATCCTTATGCTAAGGATTTGCTTTGCCGCTCCCAAGTATTTCATTTCAAACTCCTTTGATAGCTGCTTTTTTAACTTATTAATTTCTGTTATGCTTGCTCCTGCAACCAAGGTCCCTTTAGATTTATCTTGAGTAATCCTCATACTAAGGATTTGCTTTGTCGCTCCCAAGTCTTTCATTTCAAACTCCTTTGATAGTTGCTTTCTTAACTTATTAATTTCTGTTATGCTTGCTCCTGCAACCATCATATCATCAACATAAAACAACAAAATAATATAGGACTTGTCTAATCTCTTGATGAAGCAGCAGTGATCCATCTCACATTTCGTGAACTTATTCTTACACATGAAGTCTTCAAATTTTTTATACATTATCTTGGTGCCCGCTTCAGCTCATATAAGCTGTTTTGAAGCTTGCACACTAAATTTTCTTTTCCTTGATCAAGAAACTCTTCTAGTTGTTCCATATAGATCTCTTCCTCAAGATCTCCATGAAGAAAAGTAGTCTTCACATCTGGCTATTCCAGATATAAGTCTTTTGCTACAACAATACTTAAGACCATTCTGATGATAGTCAATCTTTACCACTGTGTAATCGATCCTGCGTTGTTACTGAAATCCTTTGACCATCAATCTAGCCTTATATCTTTTGCTCACATCAGACTCTTCTTTCACTCTATACACCCACTTATTCTGCAATACTTTCTTGCCTTTGGGTAATAAGTTTAATGTCCAGGTTCTGTTCTTTTTCAGAGAGTTCATCTCTTCTTTCATGGCTTTCTCCCACTGTATTGAATCTCCTGCCTGCAATGCTTCTAAGTAGTGCTCTAGCTCCCCATTATTTGTCAATAATAGTTAATATAAAGATAGAGAATACCTTTATGTGAACCTGTACTGTCTAGTAGATCTCCTTAATATCATAGGAGTAGATGGTTCTTGAGCCTCTTGTATAGGAGCTTTTGTATCAATACTAGAACGTTTTGAAATTTTATCAGTATTTTCAATACTGATATTATCAAGGATGACTTCTCCTCATGCTTCGTAGCTATTTCTGATTTATTCTTATATAGTTTATGTTTATCAAATGTTACATCTTTGGCTCTTATGACTTTTATTTTGGTTATCCCAAAATTAGTAACTAAAATAGTCTGAATCATATCCAATGAAGTAACACTTATTTGCTTTTGTATCAAGCTTATCTCTGTATTCAGAATCAATGTGTATATATGAAATTCAACAAAAAAAATTTAAATGTGAAAGTCATACCTCTTTTCCACTCCACTCTTCCTCTGAGATTTTGAAACCTAATGGAACAGATAATCCTCTATTGATTAAGTAGGCTTGCTGTGTTGATTGCATCCACCCAAAATATTTTGGGCAAGCCAGAATGCAATCTCCCTCTGTGCGCTCGTTGAGTTATTCATTTTTTTGAACACCATTCTTCAGTCACAGGGTTTTCAACATACAATTTAGGTGTTAAAATAAGCATTGAATTCTTGCTATTCATTGTCGGATTTCAAACACTTGACTTTCACTCCTGTTTGAGTTTCCACTTTTACCATCCATTTCTTGAAAGTAATAAATATATCAGATTTATTTTTCAAAAAATAAACTCATGCCGTCCTTATTGAGTTATCAATGAATGTGACGTAATACAATGAGGCACTAAGGGATCGAACCGGAGCTGGTCCCCAGATATCAAAGTGTACTAATTCAAGCTTTGTAGATTTAGAAGTTCTTGAGTTTTTCAAAAAATTGACATTTTTCTGCTTGCCAAGAACGCAATTCTCGCATAGCTCCAAGTTCACAGACTTTAGTTCTAAAAGCTTTTCCTTTGATGCCATAATCTTCATTCCCTTCTTGCTTATGTGCAAGTCTTTGATGCCATAATACTGAGCTCTCACTATCAGCAATGGCCACTAGGTCTTTATCTTTTGAGGTCATGTACAATGTTCATATCTTCTTGTCTCTAGCCACGACCAATGTTCCTTTAGATATCCACGATCCACCACCAAACACTATGGTGTATCCACAATTATCAATTTTGCTCATTGATATCAAGTTTCTCTTGAGGCCTGGAACATAGTTTACCTCCTGTAAGACCACTTTCCTCCATTTCTAGTTTTGATCTGAACTTCTCTTTTTCCGATAATCTCTATCGGCTCATCATCCGCAAGATAGACTCTACTAAATTTTTCTGTAGTATAGTTATATAGCAATTCACGATAAGGGGTAGAATGGAATGACGCACCTGAGTCAAGAATTCAATACTCAATGAGACTCTTAGTACAACATACTAGTGCTTCAGAGTCATCTTCAATTAGCTAGTTTGTGGACTCCTGATCTTGTTGTTGATTCTTTTTCTTTTTAGATACTTTGCGCTGACTTGAGAAATGCCTTTTTTTCTTACAATTTCAACAGACAATATTCTTACGATTCTTGGACTTGCCTCTAGATTTTGATCTTTCTTGATTTTATCTTCTATATGGCTCTTCCCTCTACTCTCAATGCTAAGAGTAGAACCTGAGATAGAACATTCTTCAGACTGTCTTCTACCAATATGCTCACTTAGAATCAGGTCTCGGACATCATTTAGCTTTAATTTGGTGCTACCCGATAAACTACTTACTGCAGTCACCGTTATAGACCAACTCTCCAACAGTGACGACAACATGATCATTGCTTTGATCTCATCTTCAAATGCAATATTTACGAAGCTCAATTGAGTCGTAATCACATTGAACTCGCTGATGTGGTCAACAACAGATGCTCCTTCTCCCATTTTTAAATTAAATAAATGACGTATTAAAAATACCTTATTTGATGCTGATAGCTTCTCATACATGTTGGATAGAGCTTTCATAAAATCTGCCGTCGTCTTCTCCTTGGTAATGTTAAAGCAACATTTCTCGCCAACATCATGCGAATCACACCTAGTGCCTGACGATCTAGCAACTCCCACTTTTCTTGGCTCATCTTCTCTGGCTTTCGACCTAGAAGGGGTTCATGCAGCTTCTTCTGATACAAATAGTCCTCTATCTGCATCTTCTAGAAACCGAAGTCCTCGCCATCGAACTTATCAATTCGAACCTTCCCCTCGTCAAGCATCTCTTTCTCTTTTTAGCAAGACCTCGTTCTGATATCAGTTGTTGAGAGTTTAAGAGAGGAGAAAGAGGGAGAAAGAAGTAAAGAGCACAATCTCACACACACCGAAAAAGAGGAACACAAGAAGATTTACGTGGTTCGGCTTCTTGCTTATGTCCACGGTCGCACTAGGATCTCACTATATTTCTCTCTTATAATGAGCTTAGGAGAAGATACAAATTTCGGGATACCTCCTCCTATAGATTTCCTCCCCCTTTATAGGCTAAGATGAAGGGGGTAGGCTTGAAGGAGAAATAATTTTAATTGACCATGTAGTCACCAATTTTGAATTTCAAGTGTGAAATAATTTAATTTTGATGGCTACTTAAAAGAACATATGGAATTTGACTCCTCATTTAACAAAAGGCTTGTTATTGTTGTTGTTGAAAAGAAACTTATCAAATTTTCAAAAGGAGAGAGGGAAAGGAGGGGTTGGTGCCACTTCACATGGATTTTGCAAAAAAAAAAATCACAAATTAGGTATTAGTGCCCTATTATTTTTATTAGGAGGGAGAGAGTTTTCTTTGATGTAGCAATTCAGTTAAGATAAGCAATATTTTATTTTTTATTTTAAAATTTGTTAGAATTTTAATGAAACTAGTAAATTTTATCTTAAAGTAACCAAAAGCAATGTGAGCAAAATCCAAGATGAAGGGGTTGGGGAGGGAAGTGCAAAGCACCAAATTTCCTCATTTCATTATCTTCTAATATGAGTTTGACATGTGCTTGTGGACCTCTTTTTTATATTAGAAATGACCATGGCATAGACCCAACTCATGCATCTCAAATAACAATAGTTCATTTAAAGTCAATGTGGCCACATGGACACATAAAGATGACACTATTGACTTGGCGCTTTACTTCTTTTAATCAAGGGTACAAGTTTGGAATTTACATTTGAAGATGGTACCTTGCCTCCTTCGTGTTGCTCCTGCAAAAGTTTTTAAAATTCAATTGTTTCAACATAGCATACTCCATAATATTTAATTGCTACAATAAGTCATCATTAGAGTCACTTGTCATATCTTTTTAGGCTTTAATCTTGTAATGAGGGTACCGATGATCTCTAACGATGGAACTAATGCAATGGTGGGTCCTGCAATGTCGATCATCGTTATCCTGTCTTCATTATTATACATTGAGTTCCATGTTTATTAGAACTTGCCAAGTAAATGCTGTGTGATCACGAACTAGAATGTTATTGGGACCTCCCATTATCAAGGTTACGTGAGGAGCCTCTTTAGTTCCTTTCTTGTAGTAGGAGATGATCCAATGATTCCAATTGGCATCAATGAGGAGGCTGACAAGAATGATGATTCAATGACCACGATTGAGAGAAGTGCCAAAGACTCTAACTTTTTCAACTAACTCAAAGCACAAACAACTCTGTCCATGTAAACATTAAAAGATTGACCTCATGGCGATAGTGAAGAGGTGCTAGATTCCTAAGCATGTGGGGGTGATTTGGAAGATGAATAGATGTTATCCATTACAAACTTTAAATAGGAATCAAGAATAAGGGTATAGCTGAAATAAACCCAAACCTCCCTCATTAAACTTCAATTGAAGTTTGACTCATGTCTCTCTGACCACATGGCCTAGAAAGGTAAATAGCATACCCAAATAGCACGTTCCTCTTAGCTAGATAAGATGACACATTTTTTCTTTCATTTTTTTTTCATGTTTTGAAAAATGTCTAATGTTCTTGAAGCCTTAGAATTGGCTCAAGCACAATGGTGTATTCACTAACAATGTCCTTGTGTTATTTTGTGGAGCTTATTTTTATCAATCAACTCGAGATGTACTGTTGACCTAACATTGTCCTTCGTGTCGCTTGAGCTCGGCGGTTCGGGGGCAGATCCCTCGAAAAAAAAATTTTGTGTGTAGCGGGCACCAATGCAGAAAAATAGAGAGGCTAGTGCCACGGTGCTTGAATCCATGCAAAAGTCAGGGGACAGTAGCACCAACTCTTAGGCGCCAGGATTGTGATGTTGCAGTGCTATGAGATGGGGGACTTGGCATTTAGGCAATTTTCTGTATTTTTCTCTATTCTCTTGTAAGTGTGAGTGAAGTGAAGTGCTATAGAGTGACTGAAGTGAGGAGTGGCTTGACTGATGTGTGATTTGTTCCACTCTCAGTTTTTCTTTCATAGTAGATTTTTTGGTGGTGTGACTCCGTGATTTTTTTCCGTTCTTGGGTTTTTTCTACGTTAAATTTGGTGTCTTCTGTGTTTGTTTTGTGATTTTGTACTTTAATTACTTCTGTTCAACATTTTATTTCGGATCTCTTGAACTGGTTACCACATTTATCTAATAACACCATACACCTAAAGACTCCTTCCACAGCCTGTTAAATGACCATTTTAGATGAAATTTTACTTCATCAAGCAATCTGCAGAAACTTTCCACCAGATATTCAACCATAGACATAGACCAACAATAAAAATCCTTTGTTTATTTAACGTATTTATTTTTCTTACTTTTCTTTTTTCTATGCACCTCGTCGAGATAACTCTACCTTTAGGCTCTCCCTTTCTCGCTTTATTTTCCGCTATGTACAGGAAGCATGAAAAAGGGGAATACAAAGGCTTTAACAATTGAATTGATAGCTACAACTAGAATTCTATGAATAAAAAGAAGAATATAAAGATAGAATGTTGCTGCTGGCACTTAAAAGTAGATGGAAAAAGAAAATTGGGAGAATTTAATTTGTAAGAGGCATAAAATAACCTTACTACACTTTTTTTTTGAATTTTGTTTTGTACTAGCATAGGGTAAGAAAGCTATAGCAAACAAAAATAAGAATTCTATATGTAAGTATGAAGTCAATCTCAAATAATTGAGGTAAGATTAATGCTGATATAGTAATATGATAGAAATATTAATATTTTTCATTTGATGCATTAGTGCTTCTTTCTTTTTTTGTTATAATCTGCAGGAGTTATTACAAGTGCACTAATGCAGGGTGCAATGTTCGAAAGCATGTTGAAAGGGCTTCAACTGACCCAAAAGCAGTCATAACAACTTACGAGGGGAAACATAACCATGATGTTCCTGCTGCTAGGAACAGTAGCCATAATACACATGTTCCTGCTGTGCCTGCTAATAGAAATAATTCTGCTACTCATGAAATCGAATCAAATAATCAAATCATTAATAAAAGATCAGATTTAAGTAACAATGTTCAACGGCCAATTGCTGTTCTTCAACTGAAAGGGGAACATGAGATGACTTAGAATAAAATAATAGTACTTTGCGAGTAAAACGAAATTGGGGCACACAAACGGGTAGTAAATTTGTAGCAATTAAGTTACTTGTAATTATGTGTTCTTGTTGTATTTATAATTGTTCCTTTTTTGTTTTTGTCTTCAAAGGTCTTGTTTTGGTTAATGGAGTTCATAATTACTGCTTTGCTGTAGCTTGTAGCATCACATAGAACCATATAAAGATATTTCTACTTTTTATTTTGTACTTATTTTTTTTTTCAATGAAATAACATAATTGTTTTTTTGGGATTAATTTCATTTTGTTCGATATGCTAAATGAACAGGGTTTTCTTTCCTAGAGTTTTACTGTGCAAAAAATGCATTTATTCTGTCAATGAACTGATTTCAGAACTTTTGAACATTTAAGTTTCGCAATAGCTTTGGCTTTAGAAATAAAGGTGTTCATATCCTGTTCTGAAGCTAATGTTGTTGATGTAGAACCCATCAGTTGAGAGATTTATGTTAATGCAAAAGATATTAAACTTACACTTGACTAGCATGGATAGTCTCTGGCTAAATTGAATTAAACTGGCAAAACTAGGAGTGTTCTTTTCTATTTGGGGTTCCTTGTGTGAGAGGTGTTGTGGATGGAATTGAAGTGATAACCGATATTGTTGGCAACTAGTTTAGAATCTATTATTTATTTCACTCAATATGTTTAAGAACATAATATTTAGAATATTTTTTTTGGAGATTGATGAATATGATTTTATCTTGAAATTTAAAAATGAGATGCTACTTCATCAATATACTCTGCTTGATATCTTGTGCATGGCTAAGATTTTGATGGCTATACGAGGAGAGCTTTTGATTAGGCTTCTAGGTTTTGGATGTTTTTATGATATACCCTCTTGGCTTAGGACTTCATGTTGAAAGAATTAAGGCATATCTCATGGTCTGAGATTTTGGAGAGAAGAGCTATCAATTATGATTTTTCTCTAGCGATAGCTATCATAATATTATAGTATTGGCAAGTGGTATTAATGACATATTTGGTGGGTATCTTCGTGGGAGGTCATTGTTGTATTTGAGAATTTTTTTTGGGCTTTTTCTTTGATATGTGAATGAGTGTCTTATAGTATGAAGAAGGGTTATGTGTGTTCCCTCATTTGATATGCCAAGTTTGTAGATTTATTTTCTAGTAGAATAGATTATTTCTTCTCTTCTGTTAATGTAATCATGATGGATTACTTAAAGCTTAATCATATAAATTTTAATCTTTTATGATGTATTTTTTTTTTCTTCTGTTTTATTTTGTGACACATCATTCATGATCATAATGAGGCTTTTGCATCAAATTATTTGACAACTTTATTTCAATAGTATCATATGAAATGTAGTGGTGATAATTTGATGGGAGGTAATGGTTTAGAGAATCAATGGTAAAGACAATAGACAAGTTGATTTTCTTCAAATATTGTGCAAGAGCTGATGTCAATGTTCATATTCCAATTCTAGAAGTCAGAAGAAAATCAGGAGTACACATTAAGGAAAATGTTAAATATTAGAAAATGAAGTTACAACACAAATTGTTGATAGTGCTAATTAAGAAAATATGCTATTTTGTATAGCTTTAAGGAGGCTTAATCGTTATATGGTGGAGCTTGATTTTTATCTCTGATAGGCAGCGCCTTGGCATTAGAATAGGAGATTTCAGCTTCAGAATTAAAGGAGGCAGTGCCATGGCACCTCGGCATTTCAGGGCAACTTTGAGGTGTTGAGATCAGGGCACCCAAAGGCTGAAATGACAGAGATGTTTGAACCCGTGTAAAAAAGTTTGGGGGACAGCGTTGCCAGGGTTGCGCCATTGCGCTAGTCGGGAGATATCATATTAAGGCAATTTTTTTTTGTAATTTTGTAAGTTAATGCCTTTTTTCTCTTGTATGAGAGCGAAATGTGTGCCTAGAGTGACAAAAGTATGGAGAGGCTCTAGATAAGTATAATAGGTACTATTTTCCTAACTTTTTTTTTCATAGTGGATTTCTTGGTGGTGTAGCTCTGTGATTTTTTCCCGTTTTCGAGTTTTTCCACGTTAAATCTAGTGTCTTCAGCATGAATCTTTTACTTTCGTTTTTCATTTGTTTCGTGTATGCTTTGGAACACTCAAATTAGTTTTTTGCGTGTGCTTTTTGATCTACTTTCTTCCTCAACAACTAGTATCAGAGCGGATGTTATTAAATGTTATGACCGATGATTTAAAGTTTAAGATTGAGAAGTTCAATGGGATGAATTTCGTCTTTTGAAAGATGCAAGTGGAGGATTTATTGTAGAAAAAAAATTATATTTGTCACTAGATGAGATTGCCAAGAAGTCGAAGTCAATGCTTATGGAAGAATGGGAAGTCCTCGATCGAACGACACTAGATTTGATTCGACTCTCACTATCCTCATATGTTGTTTTCAATATTGTGAATGAAAAGATACTTTGGATCTTATAGCGACACTAATAAGGATGTATGAGCAGCCATCCGCTTTTAACAAAATATCCTTGATATAGAGTTTGTTCAATATGAAGATGGTTGATGGAAATCTAGTAACAGAGCATTTGAACAACTTCAATATTGTGACAAATCAATTGTGCTTTATTGGCATCAAGTTTGATGATGAGGTATGGACACTTTTATTTTTATCTTCTTTGTTTGACAGTTGGGATGGACTAGTCACAGCGATGAGAAACTTTTCAGGTAACATGAAGTTGAACTTTGATGATGTCGGATTAGTGTTGAATGAGGAAGTTCAGAAGAAGGCGAGTGAAGGGACTTCAAATGCTGCTTTGAATGTTGAAGGTAGAGAAAGGAGTTTAAATAGTGATGAAGCACGAACCTGTCCAATTCAAGGAGGGGACAATCGAAGACTGAAAGAGAAAAGGACAAGGTGGAGTGCTTGAATTGCAGGAAAAATGTTACTTCAAAAAAGGATTGCAAGGCTCCTAAGAAGTCAAGTGATGGTGGACAATATAGGGGTCAGTCTGTAAATGTCTCCACAGAAGAAGCTCGAGGTGACTCTCTAATCTTATCCCTGGACAATATTAGGTTGTGCATAGTTGACTCAGGTGCCTCTTTTTCATGTAAGTCCTAACAAATGGGTATTCAAAAATTACACAAGGAAATTTAGGGAAAGTGTACCTGGGGGACAACAAGGTCTGCAGAATCATATAGATAAAGGTGATGTGGACATCGGGTTATCAAATGAGTCAGCTTGGAAGTTGAAGGATGTCATACGTTCTATGCTTGAAGAAAAATTTGATTTCAGTGAGCCAATTAGCATAGTCAAGGCATGTGGACTACTTTCATAAGGAATTCGTGGGAGGCTTTCGCCATATGAGCAAGAAAATAATGAAATCATTGTTTTCTCAAAACAAACTTTATGATTTAAAATTTATAGATTTAGATTTTTCTGAAGATTATGTATATGACAAGCATAAGAGAGTGAGCTTTTCTAAATGCGGTGTAAGGATTAAACCAAAAAAATTGGAGTTAGTACATATAGATATAGGGGGTCTCACTCCAATTCAATCAATTAGTGGATCGTCATATTTTGTTACTTTCATTGATGATCATACCAGAAAAATTTGGGTTACTTCTTGAAACACAAGTTAGATGTGTTTGATGTGTTCAAGAAGTGAAAAGCTTTGGTTGAGAATGAGACAAGGTGGAAGGTGAAGTGTCTTAGATCAGATAATGACGGTGAGTACCATTATAGGAGGTTCAATGATTATTGTGCGTCAAATGGCATCAGGTGGAAATTCATTGTACCTAAAACACTGCAGCGCAACGATGTGGCTAATGCATGAATAGAACCATCTTGGAACGTGCAAGGAGTATGATGTTCCATACTGGATTGCCTAAGCAGTTTTGGGCTGAAATAATTAATAATGTAGTTTATATGATCAATAGAAGCCTTTCAGTATCTTTGAATGAAGGCCTACTAAAAGAAGCTTAGAGTGGCAAAAAAGTATCTCTATCTCACTTAAAGTATTTGGTTGTTCATCGTGTATTCATATCGATGTAAGATTTAGGAGTAAGCTAGATCCAAAGTCCTTGAAGTGCACATTTATTGGATATGGATTTGATGAATTTGAGTACAAAGTTTGAGATTATTAGAATCAGAAGTTCATCTAGAGTAGGAATGTCATATTCAATGAGAGGGAAATGTGTAATGACAAGAGACTTAAGACGATTCTTCAGTCACTCTAGAAGAATCATCGAAATATTTTGAGATAGAAGGTGAAGAAGTACAAGAAGATAATTGGGGTTATATTCGAGGTGAAGAAGCAACAGATGCATCTCAAACACTTGCCACTGAAGTAAGGAGATCTAGTAGAATCTCTTGACTGACACAAAGGTACTCTCATTCCTTGTCTGTTTATTACTAATTGATGGTGGTGAACCATAGTGCTATGAGGAAATCATTCAAGTAGAAGACTTAAGTGTGCCATGAATGATGAGATGTAGTCACTTATGTTAAATCAGACATGAGATTTGGCAAGGCTACTAGATTGCAAGAAAGCACTAAACAACAAGTGAGTTTATAAGTTGAAGGAGGAACCCAATGGTAGCAAGCACTATAAGACCAAACTTATTGTGATGGAGTTTCAACAGAAGGAATGAATTGACTACATAGAGATTTTCTCACATGTAGTCAAGATGACAACTATCGGGGTAGTTTTGAGCCTAAATGCAGTGGAGAATATGCATTTGGAGCAGATGTATGTAAAGACTACTTTCTTACATGAGGATTTGGAAGAGGAGTTGTACATGGAGAATCACAGGGCTATGTGGTTACAAGAAAGGAAGTCATGTGCAGACTCAAGAAGAGCTTGTATGATTTGAAGCAGAGACCTAGACCATGATATATAAGATGTTAGGTTGACCATTGTTGTTATGTTAAAAGGTATGAAGGCTGCTATATCATTCTTCTGTTATATGTAGATGATATGTTAATTATAGGATCAAACATGGAGAAGATTAAGGGCCTAAAAGAGCAATTTTCAGAAGAATTTGAGACAAAGGATTTGGGTCTGGCAAAGAATATTCTAGGCATGAAAATTAGTACAGATATGAGTGCAGATAAGATGAAATTATCTCAAGTATAGTATGTTGTTTGTACTGCAGAGATTCAACATGAATAAGACAAAATCAGTAAACACCATATTGGCTAGTCATTTCATACTATCCAAGGATTAATCACTGAAGACTGAAGAGGAGCAAGAGCACATGAGGAGAACTCCTTATGGTTCAGTAGTTGAGAGCCTAATGTATGCCATGATATGTATTAGATCGGATATTGTACATATAGTGGGAGTGGTTAGTAAATACATGAGCAATCCCGGTAATAATCATTGGGAGGTGGTGAAGTGGATTCTCAGATACTTAAAGGGGACGATCATTAGGGCATTATGTTTTGGAGGTATAGGAACTAAACTATCGGGTTTTGTAGATTTAGACTTGGCAAGAGATTTGTATGGAAGAAAGGTGTACAACATGGTATGTCTTCATGTTGGGAAGCATAGTGGTGAGTTGGGTTTCCAGGTTATAAAAGATAGGTACACTCTCTACCATAGAAGCTGAGTATGTTGTTATGACATAAGGTAGCATGGAAATGACAAGTTTCATAGTGATAGTATGAGTGTCATTCATCTAGCATAGAATACCGCATTCATACAATAACAAAGCATATCTAGCTAAAGTATCATTTCATTCGCATGCACCTAGAAGGCGGGAAGATATTATTGGAGAAGATACATACTGCTAAGAACCTTGCAAATTTATTGCCCAAGCTAGTAACTCAGGAGAAACTGAAGTTTTAGCTTCAGTTGGAGTTCAGGAAGAGTGAGGTGAAGGTGAGTCACACTATAGCTTGGACTATGATGGTGATGCGGATTTGGAGTATAAGTGATTGCAATCAGTCTCCAAGTGAGAGATTGTTATATGATATAGCCTAATTTTTATCTTTGGGAGGTAGCACCTCGACGCTGGAAATGTAGTGCATCGGCATTGGAACATGAGATTTCAGCTTTAGGATCAAAGGAGGTAACACCTTGGTGCCAGAAGGTTAGTGCCACGGCGCCTCGGTGCTTCAGGGCAGTGCTGCGGCAGTGGTATCAGGGCACCAATGGCAATAATGATAGAGGGCATATCGCCTCGGCGCTCGAACCTGTGCAAAAAAACCTGGAGGACAGTGACATCGCTGTGTCACGAGTCGGAAGACTTCGTATTTAGATAGTTTTTCTACAATTTTGTATGTTAATGCTTTCTTTTTCTCTTGTGTGAGAGTGAAGTGCATGTCCTAGAGTGACTGAAGTATTGAGAGACTTCAGATATATATAATTTATAATAAATTTTTTTAAAAAAAATCTTATAAGTAGGTTACTTGCACAAATAGTTTGACAAAATATGATATTTCACTACTTGAAATCACTATAATTTTTTAATTTATTACCGATATGCTACTAATGTAAAATCAAAGTTAAACTGTAGCACCTTCAGAATTATTACTGATTTCACACAGCTTTCCTTATGGCAGTTTATCTGGGTGAGGTCAAAGTTGTTATGTTCTACATTTACCATCACTAAGGTGATGACATCACCATTTTATCCTAGTTTTGCATCGTTCTACTTTATTACATGCATTACAATGATGCATGGGTAACTAAGGGTCTGTTTAGATTAAATTTTATTTTGTATTTTTTTCTTAAAAATATATTTATTTATTGATTATATTTTAAGAATATTTTTATTTTATTTTTAAATAATTTGAGTTTTTTTTAAAAATAACTCATGATAAAGCATGTTTTATTTCGAATTATAACATAAATAACATCAAAAATATGAAAATAAAAGTGATATCAAAAGGCCCCTAATGCCAATAAAGTTTTTTTGAAAGCATCATTGTGATGTCGTATGTGAATCATTCAAGAACAATTTATACACATCGATGTAATGATGATTATATTATCCTTATTTTGACCTACCACTTACATAACTATATGTATTGCATGTGGTGTTGATAGATTTATATTATGAATTGTGGTTGATAGGTATTGTTGAGAGCAATCATTGTGTTTTTAGAAATATCAAATATTTTACTTTGATTTTGAAAGCATACATTAATCATTTTGGAATTGGTTAATCACATACATTAATCATACCTAAATCAAATATTGTTGATGTTAGTAAGTTTTTTGAAATTGGTTACCTTAAGTATATGTTGTAAAAGTACCCTTAGGGTTAGTTTAGGATTAATTTTATTGTATGCTTTTATTCTTTTAAGATTATTTTTAAAAGTATGTTTTTTTGATGTATTTTTATTTCAAAAATAAATAATATTATTTTAAAAATATTTAAATATTTTAAAAATAATAATAATTATTAAACATATTTTATTTCAAAATTTACTTTTCCTAATGGATGAGTCCTTCTATAAATATCATGATAGATTATGCTTCCTTAAACTTGTTTTTTAGAATATGGTTGGAATCAGTGTAAAATTACTTACTTGTTTGGTTGAGAGTTTTACTAATTCATGACTTTGTTTTTTTTGTTTACTAAAAAAATATAATGTAATGTATTTTGAAGGTTTTGACGCCCGATGATAATTGTGACGGCGACGGCGGTAGCGGCAATCGCTACTCACGTTAAGCGGTGTATTTGAAATTCACCCAAATCGGGTGAATTTCAAATACACCAAAAATGACTTATGTAATGTATTTGGAATATATTACATTACTTTGAAAATTTACTTTACTTCAAGCCAAATACCAAAAAAGTTAAAATTCTTATATTTACTTTATATTGCATTCTAAATTCTTCCAACCAAACATCTCCTGCTTGCATTTGAATGCAGTGTAAAATGAATTTAGTGTAAAAGGATTACTTTATAGTTGGTTGGTTGAGAGTTTTATAAATTCATGATTTTGCTTTTTTCTGTTTGGTTGAAAAAATATAATGTAAAGTAATTTGAAGGTTTTGATGTCAGCGGCAATGCATGGCGCGGTCAGTGTGTGCGGGTGGCCCGGTGGTGGCGGTAAGCGGCTGACGGCGGTGGTGTCAGCCGAGGCGGTATGGCGGTACCGCGCATCATTACATTGGCCGGTTGGGTGAATTCCAAATATACCAAAAATGACATTTCTAATGTATTTGAAATATATTACATTACATTGAAAATTTACTTTAATTCACAAAAGTTAAAATCGTCATTTAAAATCTCGAATCGAATCAAATAATAGCCCTTAGTAGAAGTGTAGCTTTGTCCTTTTAGCACAGCCTCTATTAAAATTCTTTGGGTGGTAGGAGGGAAGCATCATGTGTAGATTTTTGCTGCATTAAGGTAAGCTAATCATGTTTTCACTTTAGAACACAAATATATTTCAAGAGAGCTGGTAGGGATTGAGTGTGATAGTTGGTTTGTATAATATCATCCTTCTTAAGTCCCGAGCCTTTCCAACCAACATGATGTTAAAGCTAAACATTTATTCTTTTTTATAACATGAAAATGAGGAAGAGAGGGCATGATTTAATTGTTGTTTGGTGGTTGATTTGAGTAAATTGGAATCTATTTGAATTGATGGCTTTTAGGTGTTGAAAACTTGTGCTCTTAAGGTATGTTTGAAGCAGTTGCAGCGGTATGAAAATATAATAGAGTTGTCGTAGAAGAAGTTATTATTTTAAAAATTATGATGAGTATTATAATTTTTATATTTTTTTTTTTTAAATAAATTATAGTTTTCTGGCGGTCACTATATTCTATCAAATCAGGTTGAAAACTATAATTTTTTCATCACAGATTCTTCAAACGTAGCTAGAATGTAGTTTCACGAACGACACTAGCAGTGCGGTTTAGACTGCACCGTACACAGAATGCCTCCCTAAATTCAGCCTTAATGAGAAAGGAAGAAGGGCTTAAAACTTTCACTTAAAAGGAATATTGCAATAGCTAACTCTGATAAATTGAGTTATTTGAGTAAGATAAAAAAAGAAATTAAATATGAACAAACAAAGAGGAGAAGTGTGTGTCAGTTAGTCTGACTGGTAAGGTTGAACCTAAAGATCTTGACTTCAATCTTGAAATAGGTGTAATAGAATATAGACGTGACACACTATTTATTTTGTAAGGTTGATATCGTTTTAGTTAAAAAAATGAAATAGCTGTGATTATTGAGTTAGTTGACAGGGAATATAAGCATAAAGCAGGCACAGTAGAATAAAAATGTAACATAGTAGCCAATGAGTAAAGTAGATATTGTTTTGCTTTAGAAGATGAAATGTAAGTGTTGGTAATGAATAAAGTTGATGGAACCAAAAAGAAAGAAAAAGAAAGAAAGAAAGAAAGAAACAATGGCAAAGCTGAGTTGATAACACCAACAAAGAATTATAAAAAACTAAGCAAATTGAAAGGTAGAAAATAGCTGTAATGGATATAAAATAGAGTAAAAAATAATACACCGCTAGAAAATAGCTCGATGTTATTGTAGTTCCCCCACTATAAAGTTTTCCGAGATTCGTCCATGGCTCCGGTTGTGTGCGGTTAAAACAACTGGTGTGCTTCTGCAAGAGAGAAGACGATACACACGATGGGATGTAGCGCAGGATGTAGGCGGGCGAAGAAG
Organism: Cymbidium sinense; assembly: GCA_021442155.1. Taxonomy (NCBI): domain Eukaryota; kingdom Viridiplantae; phylum Streptophyta; class Magnoliopsida; order Asparagales; family Orchidaceae; genus Cymbidium; species Cymbidium sinense. Next base: position 108,848,989 of record CM038225.1, read on the forward strand.
AGGATGAATGAGCTTCTGCGGGACGAAGATGATTCAGATGAAATAATTGTTTTATATATTAAAAAGGCCAAAATTTTAAATTAGTCATAATTATAAGTTTAATTAGATAATTAGGCATCGAAAAAAAATTAACAAAATAAGGCATTTTAATTATTGGATATTTGGCGTCAACAAGGCATAAGCGTCACCACCACGGCTTGCTTTAATTTTTTTTTTTTAAAAAAGCGGGAGTACGTATTATTTTATATCTATATCATCGAATAAGTCGAATAAATTTAGTATGGTTGGAATCATATATGAAATTTTTCGCACTTTTCATGTTGATCAAGAATTAGTACATCGACCAAATTTTGAGCATCTTTATTTGTCTATATCGGACTCATCCAGTGTCAGAATCAAGTAAGCTTGGCATCGTTGGAATCGTAATAAAATTCCTCACAACTTTCATGTTGATCAAAAATTATGATTCTGATTCGATAAGCAGTTACAATTATTATAATACTAAAACATAATACATACATATACATATATATATATCATATGCTCTCAAACCTTGAATGAGTATTTTTTATTCTTTAAGAAATTTGTAATAATACAATTAATTATAATACTAAAATATAGACTTAAATAGAATAATATTATTTAAAAATAGTGCAAACAATAATAAATTTAATAAAAAAATAAAATTAGAATTTAATAAATATATAGTCACATAAATAATATAAGCTACATATCGAAATAATCAAAGTTATCAAAACTAAATTTTCAGATAACTCAATCAACAAAATCAATGAAATTAACATAAATAATAATAATAATAATAATAATAATAATAATAATAATAATAATAATAATTAATTTTTTAAAGAATATTCTCATTCTCTACAAAATAATAGATTCATTAGACCAACAATAATAAAATAATTCAGATTTAATTTAATTTTAATATTTTATTTTAATTACTTTTTTTCATCCAGCCTAATTATCACGTCATGTAATTCACTAAAATAACAATAAGCTAAGATCACATGCTATAAATATACCTTAAATTATTAAATTTTTGGGCTACAATCGTAATTTATGATCAATATGAAAGTTGTGAGGAATTTCGTTATGATTCCAACGATACCAAGCTCGCTTGATTCTGACATCAGATGAGTCCGATATAGACAAGTAAAGGCGGTTGCTCAAAATTTCAATCGATGCAGCTTTTTTAGAATGCAAAAACTACTTATCTGATCTTAATTTTTGATCAACATGAAAGTTGTGAAAAATTTTGTTATAATTCCAACGATATTAAACTCACTCGATCCTGACACCGAATGAGATAGATATGAGCAAAATATCTTTGCTCTTAATTTTTTTTAAAAAAAATTACGGCCGATATGAATGTCGCGTTCTATGTCGTCATTCAAATCTCAACGACTAAACTTATTTTATTAAATTTTTTTTGGATGCCTAATTTACTAATTAAATTTATAATTAGGCCTACTTTAAAAAGTTCTCCTATTAAAAATTTAAAAATAATGCATAGAAATTAAATAAATAGAATATTAAGAATAATGGAAAAAGATAAATTATTAAATTCTAGCAAATATATATCAATAAAAAAATGATGAGTTGGCTTCATTGTCTGAAGAGGACCTTAAGTTTTGGCAACGGTTGGATATTCAAGTACATAAAAAAAGTAGGAACTTGAACGGCTATGTCTAAGAGCTAGAGAGAAAATATATATATATATATATATATAAAGAAGTCTTATATGATAGTTTAGATTTAGTTCAATTTTAATATTATTTAAATCAGAATCATTTTTTTGCTTTGTCCAACACATATTAGAGGGATGTTAATATCATATATGAGTTTAATATATATAAAACATTGCATACGCTTAATAAGATGCGTAGATGCATCATAGATTCTCTATCTTGCTTCAATCGAGCATGAAATTATACTATTGTATTTTAAAAAATAAAAATATTATATAATATATTGCACAAATTAATATAAAAATAAATTAATTTTATAATAAATTTATTGTAATTGCTCAATAATAATTAAAAATATGTTAATTTATTAACCATCATAAATTCATTTGAAGAAGGAATAGTCATATAATATTGTAGATTGATAGTTTAAAGCTGAAAAAAAATGATTCTTTTGTAAAATAAAGGATAAGTAATATCATGAAAATAATCATGTGATAATAAAGCTAAAGGAAGAATAGTGTTCATAGACTATTAAGTTAAATAATATATTTTAAAATAAAAGAGAAGGGATTATTTAATTTATTATATAATATACTTTAAATTTCTTTCTTATTCAAAAGCATATGTGTAGGTGTGTCATTAATTGGATGAGTGGGTTGAATTCGACTCAATTTACGAATGTGTTTGACTGACCTCGCTTATTAAAGCAAAAATTTCAAATTATTTCGATTTCATTATTCGACCCAAAAGATCCATTTAGATATGTTTTTTAGGTCAAAATTGAGTTAATTTTATTCATAGGTCAATTTGAGTTTGCAGGTCAAAATTGAGTTAATCTTGAGTTTGTGGGTCAAATCGATCAAATTATTTATATATATATATATATATATATATATATATATATATATATATATATATATATATATATATATATATATATATATATATAGCATGTTCATTATGTGTCAAATATGTCTAATATTACATGATTTATTATCATAATGTTGATGTATTATAGTTAAGTATTTAAAATATTTTTATAATAAAAATATATAATTTTTAAACAAATATTAAAAATAATAATAAATGATGCCAAATAATTCCTTAGAGATCTCAAATATGCTTTAATAATGGTAAATATATCTATAATAGGTGGGATGAACGGTTATGCAGAAAGCGGATGGCTGGACATGTCCTTATCTCGCTAAAAATTGAATATCCACGTTTGGTGGTATCTCAAACGGTTAAACAGGTGCCATTGGTTGCCTTCCCGCAGTGGGTCCTACCATAACTACCGAGTCGAACCAGCCGACCGGTCCATTTCGGGCCTTCGGTTCAGTCCGACTTTCTCGACTTTCCCTTTCCCTCCTTTCCAACAGTTAAAACGAGAATGGCAGGTCATCCCTCTCGTCGGAGGTCGGTCTTAAAATATTAAAACCTTTGGCGTCACAAAATTTTCAGCTGATTCGGACCTATTCATCCAAGTGAAGTTTTCTGGTTTTCGATAGGACGGTGCGGATTATCTTGTCTCCTGCATTGCGATAATTTGATCTGAGCTCGTCGGGAAGTTAGGGTTTTGATCGAAACGGTAAAGCGACGGCCGCCGGTGGCGGAGCCGTCGGATGGCGCTCTTCAGGAGGCTGTTCTACAGAAAGCCGCCAGATCGGCTTCTGGAGATCAGCGACAAAGTTTACGGTAATGCTTTTCTTCGGTTTCATTCTCTCGTGTTAGCGTTCGCGTTATGCCGGTCCTAGCTATTTCTTCAAGAGAGGTCTGAGGTTTTTCTAAGGAATGGTTGGGAAAGGCATAGGTTTTCACTTTTTTCACCTTGATTTTAGCAAGTGGGGCTGGAGGAAGGATGGTTGTTGAATTTGGGTCGAAAAGTGAGTTCGGTTTTGGGATTTATTTTTATTTTTTTTGAGTTCGGTTTTGAGATTGAGTTTGCTCAGAATCGGAGCTTCTATGTGGGATCTATACCTTGCTTTTATATTTATTTTATCAAGAAGATTGGGGATATTCTATTCTACCAAACCTACATTTAATGCATTGCTAATAATACGTTGGAACCACTACGACTAAAATTACACTTTTTCTCTTTTATCAAATTATTTCTTTTAATTGTAGTGTTCGACTGCTGCTTTTCCTCGGAGCATTTGGAAGAAGATGAGTTCAAGGATTACATGAATAACATTCTGGTACAGCTGCAGAGTTATTTTCCTGATGCTTCTCTCACGGTGATTAATTTCAGACAGAGCGAAAGAAGAAACTTGGTTGCAGAAATTCTTACTCACTACAATATTAGTGTCATAGAATATCCTCACGGATACCATGGGTTTCCACTGCTTCCATTGGGGATGGTCTACCAATTCTTAAGGCTCTGTGATAACCGGCTGTCATCTGAAGGCCAGCAAAACGTGCTCCTGATGCACTGTGAAAAAGGAGGATGGCCTGTGCTTTCTTTAATGCTTGCTTCTCTTATGCTCTACAGAAGTCAGTATAGTGAAGAGGAAAGGACTCTGGAAATGATGTATAAGCAGGCTCCCAGGGAGCTCCTCCAGATGTTTTCTCCCTTAAACCCTTTTCCTTCTCATCTGAGGTATCTCCACTACATCACAGAAAAATGCAATGGGTTACAGTGGCCTCTATGTGATGTGCCTTACAGTTTGGATTGTCTTATTCTTCGAGATGCTCCATATTTTGATGGCAAGGCAGGATTCATGCCAACTGTCCGTGTGTATGGCCGGGATCCTTCTAACCTGGTTGACGAAGACTACCGAGTCCTTTTCACGTCACTAGAAAACAAAGAGCAGGTTCATAATTTTAGACAGGTAATGTCTTACGTTATAGGAAATTATTGTTTACATTGGCATTTTAGACTATATATTAATTGTCAATAATTGCAGGCAGATAGCACACAGATAACACTAGATATTCATTGCATCATTCAAGGTGATGTTGTCCTTGAATGCATACATATGGATGAAGATCTAGAGCTTGAGGAGATGAAGTTCAGGATCATGTTCAACACGGCATTTATTCAAAACAATGTTCTGGTTCTGAATAGTAAGGATATTGACATCATCTGGGGTATGGAGGACCAATTTACTAAGAACTTCAAGGCTGAGGTAGGTTCTTGCTTCTTTTTCAGTGGATTCTTATTTTCAAGATGCACTGGTGGTTGAAAGTACAATCATGGTTTAACCAGGTAAAATTTTCAAAAATTGACGTCGGTTCTAATACCCCCCAAGTTGTAGCTATAGAGGAGGATGAGGTGGAAGCTGAGGAGTTCTTTGAAGCGGAAGAGATCTTTAGCAATCCTGAGTTGCATGATGGGACAAGGGACCTGGATAGTAGCAGTCTGTCTGAATTAGTTATAGATCATGAAAACACAGCAAATAATAGTTTAGAAATTTTCCATCATATACAGAATCTGAAGAATGGTGCAGCACAAGAAATGCTTATTTTGGATGACCTAAATGCTTCCCCAGAAAGGGTAATTGAACGATTGCTTGGAGCAAGCCAAGATGATGAAGGTCAGAGGTTGGAAAATGAAAAATCGGACATGTTTGTTGAAACACATATAGTAGACTCAGCATTTGTTGAAGAGAATACATTCATAACTAGAAATCTCAGGAATGTTTTTGAAAATGCTTTCAACAATATTCTCGATGACAATAAAGTGATTTGTAACACAGTATCAGTAGATGATGCTAAACGCTGCTTAGAAATCAAACTTCACAAACAGAAAAATGAAGCTTCTGATATCGGAGGGAAATCTTTTCATTATTCCAATCCTGAATTCAGGACCCCTAAAATGGTTGATCTCAGCCAGTATTCCAAAAAAATGTCTAAGTTTGCAGATGAGGAGATGAGCATGTCTGAAATGAATGGTTTGATACAGGAAGAGGAGTGCCTTATGAATCCTGATACACTAAAGGCCTTTGATGGAGGTTCTTTAGGTCATGCAAATAGTCAGTTAGAGATTATACCTGCAGAGGTCAGCTTTAAAAATGAAGAATCAGTGAAGGTTGAGTTTCCCGAAAGAGGCTCTGTTCATAATGGTAACTGTGCTGAATTTGGGAACTTCAATTTTGTTTATGACAATGAGAATGCAAAGGATAATCATAATTTTGAAGCTGAAGAACATACTATATTAGCATCTAACGTATTTGAACAGGACTCCAAAGGAAACAGGCAAGTTATTTCATGTAATATGGTTCAGAATTTTAAAATTCCATTCCTTTGCAATGAAAGGAGAAACTCAAAGACTGAAAATTCTTATCGCGTTATTGGCACTGAGTTCAACATGGAACCAACTCATGATAGTCAGGATGCTCAGTCTGGAAACTCAAAAATTGTTGATTGGATGGAGCTCAAAGTTGTAAGTCATAATTGGATCAAGGATGTCTTTGTTTCCCAAAATAATGCTCTTCTTGAGTTTTCTTGTGAAAATAAAGAGGTCCATGTTCATAGAAAGGAGCATGAGGAACAGCTGCATTCTTCATCACATAAATATTCTACTATAGCACCTTCTGATCCAGTTGCCATTGCACACAAGGGGAAACTACTATTATCTGTGGGTGATAATGATGAACTAGCAGAACCACAAGGTGTAATTATGCAAACTTCTCTAATCACAGATTCAGAAGATAATTCTGTTCATTCATCATCTTTTCCTCCCACTCGATGTCATTGCAGCCCTCCTACGTTGTTTCCTTTACCCACAACTTTGCCATCTAATAATGTGAGAGGAGAATCATCTACATCTACCGTTCTCAATCCTTACTCCCCACCCTTGCATTTCTCTGCTCCTATCAATGAAAAATTTTCTTCGTTGTCTCTTCCACCCCTACCACCTCCTTCACACCTAACTCCTTCAAATTTGAGTAGGGGAGTTTCAAACCGCCCTCTCCAAAAGTCACCCCCACCACCTCCTAATCCTCCATCTTTCCATCATATTGCTCCAACCAAATGCATTGATCCCCCATGTCCGCCACCGACATTGCAACTGCTGCCACCACCATCACCAATATCATCCATGCCACATGCAAGTGTGACAGAAGATCCCCCTTCACATTCCTCTGCACCAACATATCATTCATGCCCTTTTTTATCTCAATCTTCTCATTATGGTGGTCTTCTTGAGGAAGCACTTTCTTTGTCGCCACATCAACCTTATACTCATGTGAAAGACGAACTTTCTTCACACTCACATCCCCCACCACCTCCCCAACCTCCTTCGCATACTCCACCCTTGCATTCCAGAGATTCACCTGAGCCACCTCCCCAACCTCCTCCACATCCTCCACCCTTACATTCCAGAGATTCACCTAAGCCACCTCCCCAACCTCCTCACATCCTCCACCCTTACATTCCAGAGATTCACCTAAGTGTAAACCTTCTCCTTCTCTCCCTCCACCTCAAAGTTCACCTGTTAAATCTCCATCTCCACCCCCACCTCCACCACTACCTCCACCGCAATCCATTCATCTCCCATTATCTTCCACAGTTTCCAGATCCAACTGTTCAAATAATCACCTATCTTCTTTTTTATACAGAGAAGCTTGTCAACCACCACCTCCTGCTGCTGCAACCCCACTTCTTAGTAAAAATCAAAGTGCTAGTGAATTACTTGCTTCTTACTTGCCTCCTTTACCTCCCTTATCTCCTATAAAGGTCCATGGCCCTGCTCAATCCCTATCAACAACAATTCTCACACCTTCTCCATTCACTGTTAAGAAATGTGATTTTGAGTTGCTTTCCTCCTGCCTGGCTTTTCCACCACCTACGGACTTTCAACTTTCTGTTGAAGGTCCTATGACAAGATGTCTATCTTCATCGCCTTTGCATCCTGTTAAAAAGTTGAATACGTCAGCTTTAACCAGTGTTGAAATTTCAACATCATCTTATGGATCTCTTTTTTACATGGAATCTTCACCATCTTCGGGACGTACCCCTCCAGCTTCAGCTTATCCAGATCATATCCAAGGGATTGCTTCAAATCCATTGAATTCCCTTCGTCTTACAGTTAAACAACCTCCTCCTGAGAGTCCAAATTGTCAGAAAATACTAATATTTCCTCCCCCACTTACCTCACCTCCCCTACCTCCACTACCACCCCCTCCTATTGGAATTCCATCTGCACCGATCACTGAAGGATGTAAAGGAGCTCCATCTCTACCACCTCCCCTATTAGGGAGTTATGGGCAAGGTTCAACTCCACCCTCTCAGAAACAAACTTCATCCCCGCCACTACCTCCTCTTCTTTACAATGGACCTGTTGTAGCTCCACCACCACCAGCACGTCTTCCTCCTCATTCATCTCTACAAGCCCCAACTCCTATTTTTAAAGGAGCTTCACCTCTACCTGGAGAACTTGTGAAAGCACCAAGTTCACCCCCTCCGCCTACTTTTGAGGGACCTAGGGGTCCCACACCATCACCACCCCGTCCTCCTACTTCTGGTGGAGCTCCTCCACCACGGCCTCCACCTCTCCCTAAAATCATAAGGTAACGCCAACACCATCTCCGCTCCTTGGAAGACTTGGAGGAGCTCCACCATTGCATCCTCCTACTGAATATGATGGACCCCCATCACCATCACCACCACCACCACCACCACTACCACCAGCTTTCCCTTTTGGATCTAGGGCAATTCTTTTAGAGCCACATTTTCCTGGTGGACATGGGGGTGCTCCTCCACCTCCACCTAGCGGACATCATGATGGAGCGCCACCTCTACCACCTGCTCCTAGAGGAGGTGTACCACCTCCTCCAATGCTTCCAAGGGCTCCAGCTGCTCCCCCACCACCTCCAAGTTCTGGTTTAACAGGGCCACCACCACGATTAGGTCTCATGCCTGGTGGAAGAGGACTTGGATTTGCACGTGCTGGCGATCCTGCTACTTCCATAAAAAAATCAGCTTTAAAACCATTGCATTGGATTAAAGTACCAAAAGCTACGCAAGGGAGTTTATGGGCCGAAATACAAAAGCATGCTGATGCTCAGAGGTAGGATGCTTTTAGGCTCCCTGCTTTTCTTTCTTCTTCTCATCATTGACAAAATAGGTATGTAAATAATAATAGTTTCCCCCCTTTCCTTTTATTCCACTCGAAAGCTACTGTACTTCACTGATAACTGCGGAGAGTTGCATTTACGGGATTTAAGTGTTTGAAACCCTCGTCTTTCTCTCCCTTTCGATCCTCTGCTGCTTCCCGAAAAAGAGAAGGGAGACGTCGCGAAGGTAACCCTCGTCTTTCCTCCCACACCCCGTCGCGCTCTTCTGCTAGTCTAAATCCCGTAAATCCACCTACCAACAGGATTTAGTAAATCCGGATTTAACCATGCGAAAGCCGCTTTAACGGATTACACAAGACTCAGGATCTAACTGTCCAAAAACACCATTTGGCTGGATTTAAGTTAAATCCGGCTTAAATTCTGTTCAAATCCTGCAGCTAAACAGCACCTTTTAATCTTAGATTTCCATGCAAGAGACATTATGAATGTATACAAAGTTCCACTACCTTGACCTTATTAAGAAACCTGTATACTAAGCTACTAACGTTAAAACTTTATAGTTTATGCTTCTTGATTTTTTTCAGTATTTTATTCACTAACGAGCTGATTTTGGTTCAGTACTACAGAATTTGATATTTTGGAGCTTGAGACTCTTTTCTCTGCTGTTGTTAAGAAACCCGATGGTTCTAAGTCGGAAGGATGGAAATCCGTTACCAAATCAGATAAAGTTCATCTGGTAACTTTCTTTTTGGCTTCTTGAACTAGTGAAAATAAACCTTTGAAAACAAACAATTGCTAATGAGTTTTTTCTCCTTTTGTCCTTTTTTGCCACATCATATTTATGTTAGTGCATCAGTCACTATCAAAATACAAATGTGATTCAATGGTTAGTACTTGTACTGTTCATTGAATGCTGCTAGTTACATGAAATTGGCAGTAGAAATATTGAGCAAACAATTTCCACTATTTCTCTTTAGCAAATATCATTTTGTTAGCTTCCATTTAGGGTAAACCAAGAAATGATACATTTGATTCTGGACATTTAGCAGTATAAAGGTCGAAATCTATTGTACTGGAAACTTTTCAGTATGTCTTGTGATAAGATCCCTGCAGAATTTTTGAGAAACTAGCCAATTTAAGTTGTGACAACCGCCCCAAAAAAGTAAAAATAAAAAAAGAACTGCCTACTAAACGCTGAACAGGCATATAAATTATCATCAGATGAACTCTTGACTGAATTTTCCTTTTACTAGACGCTGCTGATCTGTAAAGTTTACTAGTCAGATGAATATAGAAGCTAGTCCTAAATTTTATATTTGATCTTTGGTTAATATAATCTGGAAAATAAGTAGTACTGTAATTTAATCCAGTATAGAAGTAATACAAGAATTAAGCAAATTATTGTTTGACTGAGGATTTGCTTTTGTGGATTACTTGTTTCTGTGGATCTGTAAATTTTCTGTTGGTTCTACATGCATAATAGTAAGGCACAATGAGAGTAAAATTTTCATCAATTAAGGTTAAATAAAGGGAAGGTTTCATTTCAAGATGGAGTTCTCTGAGAATTTTGACATTTTTTTTATTGTTTAGTGGGAGGAAAGTATTCTTTATTCAAACTTAAAGTTATAAATAGGGATGTCACATCCATCTAATAAATCGAATAACTAATCTAATTTATATGCCACTTACTCTTAAAATTATTGTAATTTCTTCCAAATTAACATCAAGAATTAATTTGAAGAGGGCTTATCTTGTCGAATTATTATACAATTTGATTACTTTTAAATATTAATAGACAAAGAAAGAGAATGCATGTCATCTTCATAGTCCTAATATAAGTCGAGAGCACAATTTTAGGAAGAATTTTTTTTATTTTTAAATCCATTTAATGTATCTAAGATAATATATAAACTACATTTATTTTTTGCTTATTCATTTTATCTTTAGTTTATATAAAGAATTACTTTGAAAGAATGTTATCTTTTAATTATTAAAAAAGCTTAAACTAATTTTAAATTAGTATCAATTTCTTATTGATCTTAATTCAAACATTAGTATTTTGAATCAATTATTAAATATCACAATATCAATAAAAGCACACTTATTATTACTTAATTTAATTTTAAATATTTATATTTGATTTATTACTTTTTTCTTATATTGTAAATGAGCTTAAATGTGCCACATAAATCATTTGTTTCTATTTATCTGATGCTTATCCTTGCAGCTTATTTGTCTCATCTCGTTGCTCATCATTGCTCACGAACATGCAATTTTAACAATTCCTGTCATGTTTTAGAATTTTAGTGTTGCATGATAAACCAAATAATAGATTATTCATTTTAGGTATTTCATATCTGACAATTATCTAGATAATATATACAGAGTTGCCCAATTAAAATTGTAATGGTCTGTTTAAATTTTTTTCTCGTGTTTGAATGATTATTAAGTTGAATTTTTGGAGGGTTAACGCCAATGTTTAAAATCTTCATATCTATTCTTGTTTTCAATCAGTATGTGTATGCATTCTTTTTAGAAGCTCGAAACTTGGTGTGCTGAGTTTAATTATTCTTAAGGCTACAACATTAGTTCAATTCTTAAGGTGTTAAATCTTCTTATATTTTCATTTATTGGACTTAATGGGTTTAGAGGTGTGCATTTGGTTGGCTTGGATGGCTTGGATGATTTGGATGGATAAATTTTAAAATCAATTGGTTTTGGATTCCCAAAAAGTTGAACAAAACTAAATAAAATACAAAATAGAACAAATCAAATAACAATTTGGTTCAATTTGATTTTGGATAAACCAAAGTTTACTATATATTATAAATTATTTGTGAATTTTATATTCATTATGCAATGTTTTTGTATAATGAACAAGTAATAAGCAATATATATATATATATATATATATATATATATATATATATATATATATATATATATATATATAATTAAAAAACAATTAGCTAATTTCATGCATTAAAAATATTTAAAATTTTTATGATGACTAAAAATTTTACCAAGTTAATAAATAAATTTGATTTATTTGGTTTCATCCAAAATATTTTTTAATTAATCAATTCAGAAATTGTAAATCAAAGTTTTCATTAAAAGTTCAAAATCAAAGCAACTTGCTCAAAAACTTTGGTTCAGTTTGATTTTGTAGTTAAAATCAAATAATGCACACTCCTAATTATGTTACTCTTAGAGATAGAATGCAAAATGAGTATATTAATTAATGCTATCGTTGTATAAGATTAAACTTATGGTTTTAATATATCGTTATGACTTAGGAGAGTAGATGTATTAGATTTGCTTTATGTTAGAAAGGTAGAGTAGACAATGACTTGGTTAAGATGTATAAAAATCTTAGTATCTTGATTTAAATGAGAATTTGAATAATAGGAACAACAAATGATTTAATTTCCCTATGAGATTGGTTGTTGTTGTATTTAAACTTATTTTAATTAATATATCGCATTTTACCCTTGTGTTGGTTGGAGGCAGAAGATGTTCATATAAACTTTTAAAGTATTTAAATATTTTTAAAAGCAACAACAAGTTTAATTTCCTCTCATTTTTAGCCCAGGTAGTTTTTTTAGACCCTACATTTGAGCATTTTAGTGTGTTGGTTGGAGCGCATGTAGATGTTCAATCTCTTAATGCAGTAGCATTAATATTGAAACATTTGCATTTGTTATGTATTTACAAAGTGCATTTATATAGTTTTGAAACACTTATATTTGAGGCACTGCGTGTGTTGGAGAATGTTTAGCAGAACATATTACTAATTGCACAATTATTTTATCATTGGAATGTGTGCAACATTTCATTTTGTGTTTTTTGAAAAGTCTCCTTATGTCTGCTCGTACGTGTTTTGCAGCCAGTGACGAATTCATCTCATTTATTTAATTCATAATTTGTTGAACTTCTTATATTCAATAAAGTCTAAGCCATGTGCATTAACAAGCTTCCAATTTTACTATAAATCCCATTTAGGCTCTTTTCACTTCTTTCTTTTTTATTCAATGCAACGTGTAGCATCATTTAAGCATTCATTGAAAGATTCTTTTTATGTTTATTCTAAACTTGAAGTTCTATCCTTGCTTTTAAATGTGATTCTAAATTCATTGTAAATCTTATACAAGTTTGATGCAAGTCTTATTTGTATTCAGTTCTATTCTTTTAAAGCATTTCACATCACACTTGAATAGTCATTTCATTTTTATTCCTATTTTTTAAACATATATTTATGAATTTTAATTAGTTATATTATTTAATTCAAATGATCACTTTTTTTTTGTTCATTTTATGTGATTTTGGGACAAAATTGTGGTAGCCTCATGGTGTCTATCTCATGTAAGGAGTGTCATCAGAAATATTAGATTTTTCTACCATGCTTAAAAAGGTATACATGATCGATATTTTGAGACCGTTGCTAAAATATTTTAAACTCATCATGCTTAAAAAATAAGTGCATAAGCCTTCAATGATACTTGCATGGTGATAAATTTTTTTACTTATTGAAATAATGTGTATAAATACTTAATTTGATATTTTTTTTTGTCATATTAAAATTATATATATGTGTTTAATTTTGATAATTATTCAATAATAATAGAATAACGCCCATGGATGCTTATATTTTATTTATTTTTAACTTTGGATGATCAATTTTGCTTTGATGTAGATGAGGACACAAGGTAGAGAGAGAGAGAGTGAGAGATTTCTCTTCTCTTTTTTATTTTATTTTATTTATTATTATTATTATTATTTGAGAGTGTGTGCAGGGAGAGAGTGAAATGGAGCATTTCTCTTTTTTTTTTTTAGATGGAAAAGGGGGTGTAAGTGAATGAAAAGAGGTTGGGCGCCTGGTTGTTGTTGTTGTCTGTGAGATCTTAGGAGAGCGAGAGAGTGACAGAGGGCAGTGGCTGTTCAGGAGCAAGTGCTGGAGATGCTGGCGTATGTGAGTTAGGTTGATTACGAAGAGGTCAGTAGCGAGTAGAGTGGGGTGGAGAGGAGAGGCGAAGAGGGTGGCTACGGCTTTGCTGATAAGGATGAGGTCAGAATGGGATCGAGCGGGGTCACCGGTGTTGTGGGCATGGAGATAGAGAGTGAGAGGTGGATGGGGCGGTGCTGCGTTCAACAGAGAAGGAGAAGACAAAGGTGGGATTGAGTGGAGGTTGTGCTGTTTGATGGGTTGAATGGAGCTGAGAGTGAAGTGGAGAGAGCGGTGAACGAATTTTCTGCGTGCGTGTAGGCTAGAGAGAGAAGCTTTGGTGCACTGTGAGGTAAGACTTGAGGAGAAGGGGTTGCAATTTTCAAAGGGAGAACCGGAGAGAGCTTCCTTCGATATAGAGGTGAGAAGTTAAGGAGAGTTGCGTGCAAAATGGGTGAGAAACTGCAGGCGAAGGAGTTAGGGCTCAATGGGAGGCTGCTATGGTTTTTGGAGGAACTCCTGGTCATCGTGGTTGCGATGTACGAGTGGGGAGCAGCATGGGGCTTTTTTTTGTTTCTTCTTCTTTTTTTAATAACAGGTCAACATTTACAACCATATAAGTTTTGCTATCGAAAATTGATATTGCTAAAGAATTCCGTGTGATGAAATCCTAAATATAGCATGCATCATGACAATTAGAGCTCTTTAGAACTAGAGTGCCTTATGTTAAAAGGTTATTGCTTATTATATTTTGGAGGGACACGATGTTGAGATTAATCTGTGATCTTGTTCTATTTAATTGATCTCCATTTGTTTATTTTCATATCAATGAAGCAACTATAGTAATATTTGTTAGTATACTCTGGTCGATGAGTTTGATCTATTCATTAAATAAAATTACCACACCCTGCAAAGTGTCATGCTGTTCTTACGTGTTCCTCTCTCTAGTTACGTTGTTATATTTAATGATATTGAAGGTTAATTTCTCATCTTTTTGCCTAAATTAAATTTCTTAAAGATATGACACGCTATACTATTGTAGTTGCACCTCAATAGAATACTACTACATTCTAACTGAAGCAACTTGTTGTATTGAAATTTTTTTTTTCATTTTCTTTATGGTTAGATCGATTTAAGAAGGGCAAATAACACCGAAATTATGCTGACAAAAATCAAAATGCCACTGTCTGATATAATGGTATGTGTTTCTTACCATTTTTTTTTCTTTAGTTCAAGCATCCCCTGTTTATCATTCAACCATGTCTATTGCAAGAAGAATTCCAACGGATTTTTTTTTAAATATTGCCTATTATAGGGATTTCATATTGTCCAATTATCTTCTTCGAAAAAGTTTTTGTTCAGGTTTCGAGATCACCATCTTTTTCTTGTTGTAGTACTCATAACAGGTATTATGTAGCTGGATTATATGCCAAACAAATTTTTCAATTTAGCGCAGTATGTTAGAGGAATGGCTCAATTATGACAACCTTGTTGGATGCTTTTTTAATTCCCAACGCGTATGGATCAAAGAACAATAATTTAATAATCTCTTGATTTCTATGTTGTTGAGCTAAATTTAATAACAATGTCAAACACCTTTGAAAAATTTCTCAAAATTTACAGCTTATCTAATTAATATTTGAAAGAACAACTGCCGTTGTGACTCCATAAAAGGATGACAAGTTTGCATTGGAGTTATGCATTCATTCATATGGATAGAGTAGATGGAATTTAGTGTGATGGTTAGTTTCCTCTATAGTGACTTGAATGCAATTATTTTGAATCGTAGAAACATTATCTCTTATAAAATACAGGTAGGTTGCATGGGTCATTCCCTCATGCACATGCATGCATTTATGTTTAATAGGATATTAGGTAATGAGATTATAGGAAAGGTTATGGGTAATAGGTAGAGGTTTTGTATGAGTTGGGTAAAGATACTTTCTTCTCCAAATTTTAACAATATTGTAAACCTCCATGCATGCGTCATAAGTCAAGTCGAGCTCATGAGTGAATTTGGAGAAAGTAATTAGAGTTGAAATACACTTGGCGACATCGAAAATCGGTCAACGACTCCGATCGACAAACGGACTCATCGTGAGCGTCAAAATTGATAATAATGACATCTTATAATTCGACGGTCGGATCAAGAAGTCGTCAGCGTTACATGCATATCGAGGTCGAAGCATGATGCCCAAAGCGACTTCGCTGATTGCGTCGTTAGCATTGAAACGTCAAAACCTATCAAATCAGACTGTTCACACTCAATTCCGACAAGTATGCTTGAATATCGAGCAATCAGATACAACGATACACAAATCAGAGCTGAAATACACTCGACAACATCGAAAATCAGTAGAAATGATCTTCGATCGACGAACGGACTCCACCATCGCATTCAGAACGTCGAAATTGATCAGAATAGACATCTTGCATAATTTGACGGTCGACCATTCAAGGAGTGTTGCCGATGCGCTGACACGCATATCGAGGTCGAGAAGCCACGACGATGCCCAAACGATCTCCATTTACAAAACTAATCGAGCAGTTAGCGTCAAAATGTTGAAACCTATTAAATGAGATTGTCCGCTCTCAATTCGGAAAAATCTGCGAATATCGAGCGAGTGGAAGTAACGATGCGCAAATTTGAACTGAAATTTACCCCGATTTGACCCCGACTTGAACCAAATTACGATCGTGAAACGGACTGCATTGTTGCATCCGGAATATCAGAGTAACCTAAAATTGACATATATATTGTCTATGTGACGATATCGACATGAAAATTCAAATTATGACAAATAGAATAATAAAAAATATAAATCCTATAAATACTTCTCTTAAAACCCTAAACTTAATTTTTCCTATTCTCCCACTCTCCCACAGCCGATAGCTCTCTCCCTCTCTCCCATAAGCCCTCTCCCTCTCTCTCTCTCTCTCTCTCTCTCTCTCTCTCTCTCTTCTCTCAGTTCAGCTCTTCTGTTGCTGAGTTTTCCGTGAAATGACGACGACCATCAGAGTAGATCAACGTTGACCTGCGACTATTCACGTCGCCGCGAGACGCCGCCCACGAGTGCCCACTGCACTGGCGTTCGCGACACATGCCGCGCCTCAGCGGCATGGAGCTTACGCGCGCAGGTCTCGCCCGGCCTGTTTATAAAGCATCGCGTCTTTCTTGGCGTGTGGAAACCAGATTTGTTTGTTGGTATAAGTATCGTGCGCCTTTCTTGGCGTGGAAACTTTATTTGCTTGCATGTGTATAAGACTCGTCACTCCTTTCTTGGCATGGGAAATCTGTTCGATGGGTGCCAGAGCCCCATACATGTCTTTCTTGGCATGGTGGGAATGCGCATTTAGACCGTGGTTTATACCACCCATACACCTATTTCTTGGCGTGGTGGGCGGCACAAATACCCTATATGGACGATCGGATGTTCAAACTTCACTTCACCGATGGGACTTACATACGATAAGAACTATGTTATGATATAAAATTGTTATTTATAACATTCGGTGTATAAGTATCCCGACGCCTTTCTTGGCCTGACGGAAAATCTTTTCAAATCTTTAAAATCATACATGCCTTTCTTGGTATGGTGGGAAAGCGCATTCAGGCCGTGGTTTATACCACCTATACACGCTTTTCTTGGCGTGGTGGGTAAGCTTTAGATACCAAGTAGCCCCGACTGACGATGCAGATCTTATCGAATCGACATGATTAATAAACTGTTTAATAAAAATTCAACAATGATGCTAAAATTAATGTTTTAACTTGACATTGCAAATATATAAGTACCTGCACACGCCTCTCTTAGCATGGCAGGAAAATTATACGCTTCATACAGGTACTTTAGAGACTCATACATGTCTTTCTTGACATTGTGGGATAAACCATTCGGCTGTGGTGTTTACACCACCCGTACATGTCTTTCTTGGCATGGTGGGTAGGTAGCCCAGTTGTAGCCTATGTGGGGATGGCCGGAGGTCAATCTTGTCAAAATTTTATCTAAGAATTTATACTTGCCATGAAATTCAGTTAAAATAATTAACATTATACAAATCCTTTAAGTTTAAATTAATGTTAAATCAAATACACGCGTGGTCCCGACATTCTAATACTTAAATTTAATGAGGATCTTTACGGGTTGATTTTGTCTGGGTGATCAATAACCTAAAATCTAATGATGTTATTATAATATCTTCAATCTAGTAAAACATTTGAGAAACTAATTATGTCATATAATAGCAGATATGATCCTCTATTATTGAATTAATAGAGTCGACAGGATCTGAAATAGTGAAACAATAAACCACCCCGATGATGGCTGTGTTGAATGAAAATTTTAACCGGAGGGATACTTCAATCAAAATATGATTATAATTTCAAAGCAAATTAACTTAGATTGAATCTTAATCTAAATGCAGAATTTGAAATATCATTGAGCTATAAATGTCTAAGTAAAATTCAATATTAAAAAAAGTTAAAGTAAAAAAAATTCAACTCGTCTTCCGCAATTGTTTGTTGGAGGTGACAAATTAAGAAAACTCTAGCTCACA
Organism: Cymbidium sinense; assembly: GCA_021442155.1. Classification (NCBI taxonomy): domain Eukaryota; kingdom Viridiplantae; phylum Streptophyta; class Magnoliopsida; order Asparagales; family Orchidaceae; genus Cymbidium; species Cymbidium sinense. Next base: position 108,867,213 of record CM038225.1, read on the forward strand.
AAGGAGCAAAAGTCAAATCAAGTACATAACTATGTTTACTTTCAAACAATCTCATGCCAAGAGGCGGCGGCGTGTCTCTTGCGTGGTTTAGTTCTACACACGATGCGATTATGGCGAGTCCTCTCGTGGTTGTTGTCAAATGACACCATTATATTACGGTTATTGTAACCTCCCCAATGGTTCTATACTTTGAGTTGTGGATGATACACTGATAAGGAAAGAAATGTCTCTTATAAGGTAGACTTAAACTGCTTACACAAACTCCATCCCAGTCTACAAGGATTGTTTGGCGATGCAACCTGGTCGCCGAGGATCCTTCTGAGGGTCGATTATCTCCTCCAGAAAGGTAGGGACATGACTTCGGGATGGAACATGAGATCTAGATCGGGCATGTCATTGTTCCCCCAACCATCTGGCTTTAAGTTAAATATAATGAATTTCATAAATCTAAATTTCAAAACTCCAAATGTTCTTCTTATCGCTACATGCATGCGACAATAGTAGCCTTAATTGAAAGTTCTCTCTCACTTATTGGGAGGATTAATTAACTATAGGTGCTTGCGCCTATAAGAAACTGAAACCAGATCTAAAGTCCTTGCCAAATGAGAGCGAAATCTCTGGGTAGTGTCTTATCTACTATTACATCTGCCTTTTGAAAATTTCACCGACGCATAAATCATACTCTCTTCATCGAGAGGTCAGTGGAGAATTTTTGAAGCCCACAAATATGAGATTACAGAGTCATCTTAGATGGTTTGGTCACATAAAATATTTGTCGTCGTTGATCTAATTAAGAGAGTAGATATCTTAGATTCAACCTATGTTAAGAAAGGTAAATGTACACCTAAAATGACTTGGCTAGGAAACATACACAGAATGATCTTATTTTAGTAGAAATAAATGAGAATTTGACACTTGATAGGACATGATGAAGAAGGATTCATGTAACCTAAGTAGTGGGATAAAGGGTTGTTGTTGTTGTTGTTTTGTTATTGTGCTGGAACATTCATAATTGTAGAGAGAGAGTTTATCATATTAACATTAAATAAAAATCCCGCACACACATAAATAAGCTAAGAGTAGCTCATAAGACGATGTGATTTTATGTGAAAAATTTAGGAAAGGGTAAAACTATGGGGTTTGATCCAGTTGAAATTATTTCACTTGTATGTGTTGCATATTATAAAGGATGCATTTTTTGTTACTAGAGAAGGTATAACTACGATATAATGAACATGAATTATGAAAGATATCTTCTAGAGTGGAAATGAAAGTTGTGAGATGCATGAGATCAATAGGAGATGTTGGACGATCATGTCAATCACATTCCTTGACTATATGGAGATTGGTGATCAAAAAGATAGTTTTAGATATTGATAGTTGTCACATTAGGTATTAGTTATCAATATGTATTAAATAATGCTTGATTGAGAATGTCTGACATAAGGTGATGACAGTTTGTTTGATATTTCTCCTTCTAAGAGGAAAGATCGATAATAGGAAGATGGGTATTGAAGTCAGTGGTTTACAACAGCTATATATCGTCAGACATTAAATGATAATTAATCGGGAATGTCTGATGATGTTTGATGATTTATTAACAAGGGATGCTGATGAATAGGAAGGTAAACATCAGATGTCAATGGCTTATAAATGTCGGTACATTAGGTGATGGTCAGTAACTATGTTGATGTTAGGAAATTACTTCTTGTTTACTTACCCTTCTTATAAGAGAGGAAACTAGACAATTAGGAATGCTAGTGTTATATAAGTTTGAAAATTCTCTCCATTAAAGGTCTCTTTAGGATTTCACCTTAACATGTCAAATCGAGGGCAATATATAAATTTTTGGATTTGATAATCAAGCCATTTTAACTAGAAATTAGGTCACTCTATTGAGCGATTAGGTTGATAACCTTGATCATTTGATATTTATTTGACATCTTCGTAACTTAATAATATTGTATTTTAGTGTTCTTTGGATCATTAGATTTGACTTGTTGAGTCACTAAGAAATTTGAAGTTCATTTAATTTCTCAATTGATCTCATGAAAATTGACTTATATGCTTTATTATATTTGAAAGTGGAGAAATTGGCCACTATTTATTATTGAATAAGAACTGAAGTGCAGCCAACTTAAGTTGGAGAATAATTAAACAAATTAGAATAGAAATTTGATACTCTAATCAATTGTGTTTAAAGTTTTGTATATAGTAGAAGAAGGAGAAGGAGGATGGTGAGGAGGTATACATAATATTGATTTAACCATTCATTCTACTAATGATGGGGGTGAGGTGGAATAGGAGAAGGAAAAGGAGGTAGAGGATATAAGGGATGTTGATTAATCTTTTTCCATAGCATGTATTCATAAAGATGTTGAGATATATTTCTTGTTATTATATATATATATATATATATATAGAGAGAGAGAGAGAGAGAGAGAGAGGAGTGAGGTGAGTTTTATAGATTATTGAAGAAGGCTAAAAAAATAAGAAATATTTGACTAAATACTTTACAAATTCTTTTAGAATGAGGTGCAAGCTAATAAATCTATCTCTTTTGCTTGATTGATCATGAGCAATCATCTTTCAAGTCTTAGATATTAAGATTAGTAGACAACTCTAAAGATAGAGAGCTAAAGAGTAGGCAGTGGAAGCATATTATGATTTCTATAGTTTAGGTGAGAAATCAAATGTATACAACACAATTCTTAATTTTTACAAATTCTTTTAGAATGAGGTGGAAGCATATTATACACCTAAATATGTTAACTTAATTTTTTTTATGGTACATATATTCTTTATGTTACCTAATAAGAAAGCAAATATGATGCTACTCAAAGATCTATGGTTCAAATATTATTATGTTAGATGATTTATTTGATTAGTACTATAGATCAAAAGTCTCTAAATACAATAAATTAAAGAGTAATGATTCCTTTAAATGGGTTCGTCTAGCCCTAATGTATGTCATATGAGAAGCGAAAAAGTTCTTGAAGTTTTAGGTTGATACATGACTCTTATATTTTCTAATGAACTAGAATAAATATAATAGATGATATATGAGATCTCATTATCAACACTAATCATGACATTATATGATTCTGACCTCTCTTGCATTTTGATATAGACTTGGGGGATTTACATACATACCACACAATTCTTATGTATTTACATATCTAACACCTAAATTTAGATATTTATTTATCTAACGCTTTTCTATGCTTAAAAAGGTGCATTTTACTTTTAAAAAGTGAATAAAATGATATTTTTGATGTGATATTGATGATTAGGGTGTTATATATGTAAAAATTGAAGTTTAGGTGTTAGATATGTAAATACATAAGAATTGTGTGGTATGTATGTAAATCCCCCTATAGACTTTACAAATGATGATGAATTCATTCTATAAATTCTTTGGGGGCATTTACATACATAGCACACAATTCTTATAAAGTTACATGTCTTACACCTAAACTTTGATATTTACATATTAATATCCAAATCCTTAATATTACATCAAAAATAACATTTTAATTAATTTTTAAAGTAAAATGTACCTTTTAAAGCACAGAGAAGGTGTTATATTTGTAAATATTCAAGTTTAAGTGTTAGATATATAAATACATAAGAATTGTGTGATATATATGTAAAGTTGCCAAATTATTTTCTATTACTTGAAATATTAGGGTTATTTAATAATAGAAATGATTTTTTTTTTCTTTTTAAAGCTCTTTGGAAATAAAAGAGGACTAGCATGAATGAAGTTCTCATGTCCACCTTAAGGTAAGTCATTGCATGTTTTTAATAAAAAATCTAACTAAATTAAGTAATACCTCTACTTATAATTCTAGGAGCACTTTATATCTTATTTGCAATGACGTCCATGAATTATATTTGATACCAACACATTGTATGCTTCCAAGAAAATCTTTTAGATGTTATATCTAACCACATATAATTTTATAGCAAATGTTTATATTTAGATTTATTTCATAATAATATTGTCCTATAGGTTCATTCGAAAAGATTGAATTATTCTGTGAACAGTTTTTTAATCGTCTATTTTTTTATTGATTCAAAATATATTATTTATGTCTATTGCAATATCCATTCTTTAATTGAATATTCTTATTCATATTTATTGTGTTATAAATTTTAGATTACACTCTATGGTGGTATTTCTGTTGAGTTATTTTTTTATTGTGTTATAGCTCTACATTGCACCGTATTATAGCTATTAGATTAGTTTTTAATGCTATAATTATTGGACTGCACTTTATTATGTTATAATTAGATGATTACACATTATAGTTATTGGATTGAATTATATTATATCTCTTTATAATTTATTATATTATAATTATAAATTTTATAGTGTGCTACATTAATTATATTCAAACTTTTTAAATCATAGTCAAATCGAACCAATATAATTTACCACAGATTTTAAATTAATGGTACGTTGTTAGGAAAGCAACGATTTTGAATTTTCGGATATATAGATATACTTTATTATGGCTAATTAGGAGTTGTTAGATTTTTATAATAAAATAGGATAAGATAAGACACAATGTGCAAATTGTAAAACCCTTATGTTCGAGTTAAATGCTAGTTGATGTTCCTTCCCCGTACCACGTTGCCCGTTCAACTGGATTAGGTATCTTGGGTTATAGATCTCCCAATGACCTGGCTCTTCCTTGCCAACAACAAAGACCACTGGCACTCCCCCATTGATTTCTTTTGTTGCTACCGCTGCCTCAACTTTGGAGCCCACTGTCTCAATTATGCCCGCAACACTGTCCGCAAGCCACTTTGTAGGTCACTTTGTCACTAACGGCATACACAGCATCTAGCCTCACCGTCTAGCCCATCGACCTCTACTAGAGATCGCTTTGCAATTGCACACCGTCGAATCCTGGCCTCAAGTCATTGTCGTCCTCCAAAGCCTTAGCCGACCTCCTTTCTTTCAATCTGGAGGGAGACATCTACAGTGCGGCCCCTGAATCCTCTTTTTTTCGAGATCAAAGGTGTTAAGTACTCTTTCTGCAAAGAGGATAGGGTTTTAGAAAAGAACTTGAATTGATGAAAAGATGTTTGTTGCTATGAAGTAGGTTTTACCTTTAGAATCGAAGCTAGTTGGGAATTTATCTGACGTTCTCAGTATTTCTATCTATTGTGTGTCAAACTTCTGATATCCTATGTTTCTAAATGTCTTTTTGTGGTTTTAAGATAGTAATAAGCTCTGTAAACACTCTACGAATGCATGACACATGCCTTTATTTGATTGTTACTTTTCATTTATAGATACAGTTTTTAGTTACATTCGTTTTGGTGTAATATTGCTTTTACTTGCATAGTTACACTTTATACGTTACTGAAAAATATTACTATCCATTGCAGATAATATATCGTATTTATTTTGATTCTTTTCAATAATGTTATTTTTATGTTTTATCGAATATTCTCATCTAATTCATAATGTTTTTTGTCATTGTAAAACCAATTTCTTTTTAAATTAGAAGAGTTTTGTCCAACATCCGGTGTGATGATTAACTTGGTGCATGTTATCTTAAACACCCAATTTTAATATTGGTTTCATATGTTAACAAGATTTAGCATTATTAGATATCTTATAATCCAAGTCTTAATTAAAATTTTTGTGCTGCTAGAATTATATGGAACTTTTGTTTCAAGAACCAGCCATTCTTTGACCTTGTGGTCAGTGGCGGAATTAGAATTTAAAGAGAGGTGACGACTGTCCACCCAGCGAGGGGCGGCAAAATCTAGGGCAATAACTTGTGTGTTATACAGTATTAAGAGTTTAGTAAAATCTAAGGGTAGCAACTTCCCCTAGCCACCCTTTGGTTCCATCACTGCTTGTGGTAAAGGATCAAATTCCATTCCAGGTGGTGGAGGTTTCAGGGACTTCGACACTCAAAATTTCTTAAAAAAGCATTCATCTTAAGAATTCTTGTTGTCTTGTCAAGAAAATGGATTTTATAAAAACTTAATAAATCTACTTTGTATTCTTTTTGTCTTTGAATGGGAAGGAACACAGTGTTACCAACCATGTGGGAACTTGAATAGCAGTTTCTTTTAGCATCGCTTTATATCATCGCACCTCCAATCTTTTGATTGCATCCCATTTAGCACAACAATATTTTCCATTGATGCTATCATTAAGGGTAAGCTTTAACATAGATATGTTAGTTCACATATCAATTGTAATTAGACTAGCTATACTATATAAATCCATGTTGGTCTTAAAAAGAGTCACTCATAGTAAAATTGAGAGTGATAGAAATGAGGATATTGAGATTGATATGTTGTAAAACTAGAAAACATAGATTGACAAATGATTATATTATGAAGGTGGTAGGAGTTGCATTTTTTTGGAGATAAGTGGAAGATACAATAGGTGATTTGACCATGTATGGTTGAGAGTTTAGATGATCCATTAATGTTTTGAGATGATAGAAAAGGTGTAGATGAAGTAACATGGCAAGATGTCTTGACAATCATGTAAAAAATTATGAACCCTTCATGTGGTTCTGAACATGAATTAACAAAGGAGTTCATAGAACCGATCCCAAATAGTTGGGATAAAGCTAATAATGTTGTTGATGAATGAATAAAGCAATATTTCGTTGGAGCTGCTTTTTATGACAAATCCTATGTTGTAGTTTAGCACATAAGGGAAGAATGTAATATTCCTAGAATGCGAGCAAGACTTTTTTCACAGAAAGATAAAAAAGAACCAAAGAAGCCTAAAACTGAAATAGTGATGTGCTTGTTGAATACATCTTACAAACTTATTGGTGGCAAATATGAAGGCTGCATTGCAATTTACAGTAGCCTTGATCACTATGTGCCTACTAGTTAGCCAAACCAATGGTTACACCAGGTGGTTGTTTGCTGAATTTAACTTTTTAAAGCAATTTTTGTAAACCTGGAATGTTCATATATATGCTAATATTCATAATAATATAAATATTTTTTCTTAAAGTCAGGAAATGTCTTATCATCTGCATTTTTACTAGATTAATTCCTTTTTTACATTGATTAATAAAATTTTCTGTGCGCTGTTATGATGTATGACACTTTATCTCAGAATGCAGCACTAGCATTGGATGAATCCATTTTAGATAGTGATCAAGTTGAAAATCTTATCAAGTTTTGTCCAAGCAAAGAAGATATGGAGCTTCTTAAGGTGCATAAATCAGTAGCTTTATGTCGTTATATTGGTAATTAATTACACTGGTTTTACAACTTTTGTACTTCAATCAGAATTTTCATGTGTTTTTTGGGTGTTAGAACTACACTGGAGATAAGGAAAGCCTTGGTAAATGTGAGCAGGTTAGTTCAATCATCATTATCATTCAATAGTTACATTTTCGCATAAACATTGTTGTTTTGTTTACATTCTGTCAGGTCTACATGTGCTTGTTTTTTTATTTTGTTTAATAATGTTATAGTTAACTGAAGGTGCTATTACTTTTACATGTTTGTTTTGAAGTGGGCTTTTTCACATTTTAATTCTCTAAATTTGATTATTTTGTTGTTGTCCATGTACAACTTTTTACTCGAATGAGTTGCTAACATGGTGATTTAAACTACTCCATCAGGTTTATCAAGCTCTTTGGAATTGCCAATGGGCATGGTTTTTTTTTTAATTTTTAGATTAAGCAAAAGTGATAATTTGATTGGAAAAGCTTATCCTCTGAAATCTGTACTCAAGCTCCAATGCGTAAATTTTGGATTAAAACTGACATGATGACGATCGGATATTGTTGTTTTGATGATAAGATGGATTATGTCATACAAAGCAACATGTTAGCAATATATTCTGATGAGGTTTTTAGGTGATTTCTTCCCAACTTCCTGAAACTTATTCAATGCATTGCCATGATTTTGTTTGTGTCCTGTCATCGCATGAATTTGTCAGTATTGCTAATGGCATTAAAATCCGATTAATTAATCGTGCTTTAAGCCCTTAACTTGCATGATTTCTGTTTAATCAAATTTTTTTGTTTGGTTGTGGCAAATTGAATCTTAAGTTTTATATGAACTTTGAAATCAATGTTTTCATGTGAATAGAGTTTCACTTTCTATTGGAGTTGACAAGATTTGTATTAAAAAGTAATTTTATAATTCACATTATGAATCTGATTTTACACACTTATATTATTACAAATTAGAAATCAAACATTCAATCATGAAATTTATTAAAAAATATTTTCTTCCACTTACATATAGCTTTCATATTCTTTTATGAAGAAATTTCATGCTAAAAAAAAATAAATAAATAAATAATAAAAAAAATACAAACCTTTGGTATTATGCATACAATACGATCAAAACTTTTAATATATAGACTCGATTCTCTATATATGAGATTACAGTCAATAGTGTTTGTAATATAATAAATATTTAAATAAACTCAAGTAATGCAAATTTGTGAACCCGATTTTTTACAAGCAAGTGGGCAAAGTTGACAAGGCTCAAAATAACTAAATTCAACCAGATATCTTGATGATGGCGGGTATTTTACCTTTAAAATATTCCCAATTCCCCATGGAAATTATTTTGGGCTCAAATTAAGATAAAAATACCAAAATGTCAAAAAAAATTATAAATTTTAAAATATTTAAGAAAAATTTTCCCTTCAAGTTTACGAGTAATAATCCATCCGCTCTTTGCACTAGTTTGGTATGGTGACAAATTTAAGATGAACTTAAGCTCATAACAAGTCAATATCATATTACACGTATTTCTATGATCACTCTCAAATATCTCACTTTAATAAGGACGTGGTATGTGTCCACTAATTATATGTAATTTTGTCTCTAAATGTTACCAAAAGAAGGTATGGTTATGATCAGGACTTGTTGACTAGTGGTTTGCTATAGTATGACACCATTAAATTATGATAAAATTAAACTATTATTCCTCGATGACATGAACCTTGAGTGGTGTTGAGTGATGAACCATGCAGTGCACTTGATAGGGCATTAAATCATTTGTCTTCTACTAATATCGACTTAAAAATTATCTCCTTAGATAAATATCTTTCGGAGCTCTATAAGGTTCTCTTAGATGATGTTGCAGACACTGAAAATTTGCGTCTGGCCTCTTGTAAGAGAGCTTTGTGTTGTTCCAAGTCAAACTTTCAGAAGATAGATTAAATTTAACCGATAATGAACTACCCAAAGATTTTGCCCTCATCTTGTAAAGGCTTTCGATATAGTTCAAGTTTCCCATAAGCGCAAGGTGCAAACACCTATGGCTAATTACCGCTCTCAATGCTAAGAGAGAACTTTTGATTAAGGCTAGCCGTTAGGAGATAAGAAACTCAGCGTAGTAGCAACAACTTAGATTTTAAGATGGATAAATTTATCACCTTTACGTTAAAGTAGGTGGTGGGGGAATTGGTGACGGACTTGTTTAAGATCTTATAGTTCCATCATTCTAAGTTGTCATGGTCTTTAATCTACTTAGTTAAAGGAGATGGTTTATTTATTTGATTGAATAATCATTGTCGATAGCCATGTGTTATTTTATTTAAGGAAATTTTGTAGACTTCGGGTGGATGTTTGTCTAAGCGAATAATATTAAGTTGACCCTAAGTGACAAAGGATTTTGTGTTCTCTCAAATGTTCTAAATGATTCTGAATTCAAGGGTTTGAGCTATTGAGGAGTATATGGGTTTTAGCCGTGGCCATAATATAGTAGAGTCATTTAGGGTAAAAAATAGTCCATTAAATGGCCTTGATCATGATCATAATACAGTGGAGCCATTTAGGAGCCAAAAAATCATAGTCTTTTTTTGTTATGCCATTTTTGGGGAAAAATCATGTGATTAGAGGATAAGATGTGACTCTGCAGTAGCTTGAAATCATTTGAGAGTGATCATAACGCGAGTTAGATTTTTTTTTATTATCATATTCTAATACAGTTGCAAATGGTGGATAGATTTTAGTTCAAGTCTTAGGTGATAAATTTTACTTAAATATTTTAGATTTTGATGAATTCTTTGAATTTTTACTTTGACTTAGGGGCTGTTTAGTTGGAATACAAAGTAAAGTAAAGTAAAGTAAATGCAGGGGTTTTGAAAATTTTGGCCTTTGGTCAGAATATAAAGTAAAGTAAAAGTGAATTAAATGCATTTAGAATTCACTTCTTAGTTATATTTTGGTGTATTTAGAATTCGCCCAAATTTGGGTGAATTCCAAATAATAACCAAAGTCTGCTGGCCACTCGTCCGGCCTCCCTCACGCCACCACCCGCACCACCACACCGTCACCAAGGCCGCCACGTAGGCCTCCATCACCGGCCAAAACTTTCAAAATACTTTATATTACATTTTTTTTAACCAAACAGAAAAAACAAACTCATGAATTTATAAAAATCTCAACCAAACAATTGTAAAGTAATCCTTTTATACTGCATTTCTTTTTTAGCCAACCAAACAACCCCTTAAGTTTAATGTAATTTATATTAAATTTATGTCATTTAAAAAAAATATTGTTGAGATTTTTTATAGGCATTGCCATCATCATAGTGGATTTGCTTAATATTTTGTATTTACAATTTGGTTGAAGTTTCACTTGAATATTGTCAAGGCATCAGTCTTCTTAATTTTGGTCATAGCGAGGAAGATCAGATTGACTATTGGGATTCTTGTGAGGGAGCGAATCAGATTAGCTACATGGAAATTACGATCTTGTCTTACAAACAAAGTGGTCCACTCAAGAACATGCACATACACCAATTTTAAAATGCTTATATATTTTCAATATAATTATTGATTTGTCAAAATATTTGTTTACTTTTAATATAAGGACAATTTCAATTGATTATGTTTTTAGTCTATGCAGCATTCTTAAATTGTGTAATCAAGCATTTTACATATTGTTTGGAACACATGTAAGTGTATATATTTTAAGTTCTTTTATATATTTTAGAAGACTAGCACGTTTCTTTAAGGCATTTTGTTTGTATTTTGAGACATTTGAAGTTGGGCTTGGAGAATTTCTCATAAAGCATGTATGCCACCCAATGATGCTTGCACACTTTTCAAGATGTTGAATTTGAATTTTAAGTTTGTCTTATGGCATGTTCCAAGAAGATCACCTCATGATGAGTGTAAAATTTCATTTAGAGTCATTAATGTGTTTTATCCACTTCTTTTATGTATTGCGGATTCTGTGGTGTTATTATTAGTGAATTAGAATTTTTTGTGCATTTCAGAAATATCGATTTTATTTCTATCTATAAATAAGGAGGGTTTGATAGTTCATTTCCACCCCTTGCATTGGAGTTCAATACACGAGCTCTTGAGGGTTTGAGCATTTAAGAGGGGAAGTTATATTCACATGTGTACTTGTAGGCAAGTACTTTGAGTCTTAGTACCACTGAATTATTCATTTGGTATCTATTTCTATTTAATATTATCTACATGACATTTTACTTTTCATATTAATTTGTATTTATTTTAAGTCATTTTAGGTATTTAGAAGTTCTTTTATGTTCTATTTCCTATAGTCCTATTTAGTTTAAAATCTTACAACCTCTCAGCATCTCCCCCATGTATGATCGTTTATGGGAGGAGTGCTGGAATTTCTCATCACACCTAAGAAATCATGCATAACCAATTTCATGAGACATTGTGGGCAGGGTCTTGCCCCGCATAAGCCTTTATTGACATACAGGAGAAAAATGCAAGCACAAGATTTTGTTATTGCATTGGAATGACACACGATTATTTAATAGCAGTTTTTTCACATCATATTGGAATACCATATGTAAGTACTTGAAGTTTAGCAATTTTCACACCACATTGGATAATGCACATGGGCACTTAATTTTTCTTGCATTTCTTATATTTTAACTGAGTGCGAGCGATAGCGATTTTGAGTAACAAGGTGTAGAAGAATTTGTGATGTGATTATATATTAATTTTTTCTCTAATTTGATATATATATATATATGTATGTATATATATATATATATATATATATATATATATATATATATATATATATATATATATATATATATATATATATATATAGTAGGATCTTATTAAGAGTGATTGAAACAACAATGGTTGAGGTCGTTGAGCTCAGAGACTTGTTAGCGAGGAGGGAATTGAGAGATTGCAAGGCCAAGTTGGGATGTCAATTTATGCAAGATAAAGAGAAGTTTATAGCAGAGAGCTTTGGTGGGCTCTGGTTCGAGAGCAAGAGACAAGAGGGGAAGAGAGTAGCGGCTCGAGTGGTTGTGTTAAATGAGTTACAGAAGAGATGAGAGAGAAAGCAGGCTAGGAGGCTGTTGACTGTATGTATGTCACATCAGTCGAGTCAAGTCGAGTTTATAAGACGAAGTCGATTGATTTCGAATACAATAAAACGCAAATCGGAGCTGAAATGGACCTGACGGCGTCGAAATTTAGTTGGAATGATCTCCGATCGTCGAATGGACTTCACCATCGCGTTCAGAACGTCGAAATTAATCAAAATATACACAATTCGACGGCCAACCGATCAAGAAAGAAATTTGTCGATGCGCTGACATGCACATCGAGGTCGGGAAGTCGCAACATTGACCAAACGATTTTCGTCAGAAATTGATCGCGGCCGAAACGTCAAACATCAAACCTATCAAAGGACTATTGCGTTACGGACTAGTCCGCCAATGTTGAACGGTTGGATGATGACATTCAAATCAAATTGATTTCCGGCTACTAACCAAACGCTCATCGAAATCTATCCCAACGCAAAGTAACCTAAGATTGATATATATATATATATATATATTAATTATATGATTACGTCATCGAAAAATCGAAATTTGGGTTTATTTCCACTCAAATAAGCATATGCGGGGGTGTCAAAATTAACCACACATAACCGACACAACCAACTCGAAAAATCGGTTGGGTTGACCCAAAAAATTTTGGGTGGAGTTGAAGAAATTGACTGTTGATTTTTCGGGTTTGGTTGACCTCCAACCCAAATTGAATTCGATTTTGCCAACTTGAATTTGACCTGAAATTAACCCGCGAACTCGAAAATGACTAGATTTTTACACATGAACCCAAATTTGACTCGATTTTGACATAAAAAATATGTATAAATAGATCATTCGGTGGGTTAAAAATCGTTAAAGGTCGGGAATTTAATAAAGGTGGTTCAACCTATTCGGTCAATTTCAGGTCAAACCGACCACCCACACCGAATTGACACCCCTAATAAATACCTATAAGACCTAACCCTAAGACTCCACTATTCACAGCCTTTAATTCAATTGGCAGCTGCAATCCCCTCCTCCTTATTTCCTCTCGTTTAGATCTTCCAAGCCGAAGGAGCAATCCCTCTGTCCATTCTAAGTAGCGCACGGGAGACCTGCTCGACTCCTTCCTCTCGAACGAATAGTTGCAAGCCTCTCTCCCTCCCGTCATCTCTCCCTCGCTGTTCATGCACGCCGAACAAACCCGCTCGACTCCACTTTTCCTGCCAGCCGCACGCACCTTTGATCGATCTCCTCTTCTCCTTCCCTTGGTTCGAAGCCCACGCAACTACCGAGCCTCGCTTGATTAATCCCTCCGTGCACTGTAGCAAGGTACTGTAACAGTTACTGTAGCACCGAAATAACTTTTATTTTTTCTTATTTTTTTAGCCTTATCTCATAACAATGTTTTGATGTTTGACATGAAAGAAGTTGAAATGGAGTTAGATTCATTAAAGATATGTAGTTGGCGCTACTGTTAAGTAGATAAAAAAAAAAGAGCCGAGTGAAGTAATGATAGGAGTTATACGGTGATATAGACTATTTCATTTATTTCCTATCACCTCGATTTAATGTATATGTAAAAGCAAAATTGTGATGAATGTTGTAATTTTAAGTACCCACTCGTGTTTGTTTCAACACGGTGGAGAAATCCTTTAGATATAAGTACTCGTGCATGTCGAGGAAATCAGGATAGTTTTCACACATGTTTGAAGGCCTATGCGACGCTTTTCATAAGCGCGGTAGATGCAAGAAAATCACTTTGTCGCGGTATCGCAAGACACCTACCATGCATTTTATAGGTCAAGACTCGGATGCACTACACGGGGATGGCGTCGAGGCTGCTAGATTTCATTTCAAACGACTGTGCATATACTTGCCTAGTATATTAATTTCATCTACTTATTGTTTCAATATAATTGTAAATATCTGCTACATAAGTAGCATGCGCCAAAGATGTCGAGGAAATCGAACGCTCTTTATCTGTTTGCGCGACGCTTTTCAAGCGCAGAGTTCAAGAAAATCACTCGGTCGCAATGTCGCAAGACACCTACCATGCATGCTTTCCATAAGTGTGGTGAGAAGGTCAAGACTGACGCATCCTACACCTGACGACGGGAGGTTGCCAATTTCACCCAAACACGATATTGAAGTTTACGCACGCTTTCTTGGTGGTTTTAGAATACTCTTTAAGCGCAGTGTCGCAAAGACACAACTATTCATGCTTTCTTAAGCATGGTAAGGTTTTAACACTCTCGCCATATATGGAAAGACGGAGAAATTTGAAACGATACAGCTTAAAGAGAATCAAATGAAAATACTAATGAGCTTAAACTCAACTTAAAATGAAACAATTACTTGTATATAAAAAAATGAATCGGACTTTTACATACAACACATTGTATCAATCGAATTATAATAATTCAGAATTGACATATAATCAAGTACAAAACTTAATGACAGGGGGCTTTGTGAGAGCGAGTTTTCTAATATGAATAAGGCTCTCACAAACTCATGGTGAATCCAATGGTTGTTTACAAGCATGAAATGATTTTTCAAAGAAATATTTGGATTATTATATTTTACTTTTTGAAGCACATGAAATTTAAAGTATATTGGAATACTTGCTTTCAAATTAAAACAGAACTTAAGATGGAATTCACAAGGGATCAATCTTAAGGCTAAGTAGCTTTGTAGTGAGCATAATGCAAAGCT
Source organism: Cymbidium sinense (assembly GCA_021442155.1). Taxonomy (NCBI): domain Eukaryota; kingdom Viridiplantae; phylum Streptophyta; class Magnoliopsida; order Asparagales; family Orchidaceae; genus Cymbidium; species Cymbidium sinense. Next base: position 108,882,222 of record CM038225.1, read on the forward strand.
TCTTAATGAATGATTGGATCACATAATGACTTGCATTAAATAAATTAATGCGAATCAAAAGAAATATAAATGTGACTTGTAATGATCTCACCAACTCATATATGAGCTAAAACATACATCGAACATGATGAGTTTATAGAGACTCGAAAGCTTGGTAAAAGTATTCTGAACCAACTTTCAATTCAACTCGATCTTTCTAAAACTCATTAAATATTCTAAATACACCTGCATGGGTCCCGACACTACGCTGAATGCCTAAATTTAGTGTTTGAGGATGCTGCGCGGGTTGATTCCTTGTTGGGTCTTGGGATTGAGTCCGGGTTAATAAAATCTAAAAATTCAATAATAATATCATAACAACTTCAACTTAGTAAAATGTCTGAGAAGTTAATTCTGTCATATGACAGTAGATCTGATCCTCTATTATTAAATTAGTAGAGTCGACGGGATCTGAAATAATAAACTAAAAGATTAAGCAAACTTATGAATCCCGATGATGGTTGTGTTGAATGAAGATTTCAACCGGTGGGGATACGTTCATCAAAACGTGATTGTTATTTCAAATCAAATCAATATAAGCTAAATATCAATCCAAATGAGAAATCTGATGAATTACTAAGTTATAAACGATTAAATAAAAATCATCAAGTTAAAAGACTTAAAACAAAATTCAATTAATTCACTTTATGCAACTATTTGTCAGAGGTGATAAATTAAGAAAATTTTAGCTCATAAAGGAGCCAATGTCAAATCAAATACAACTGTACTTTCTCAAATAATCTCATGCCAAAGAAAGATGTGCCCTTCCTGTCGCGCTGCGTAGCAGTTCTCCACACGATGATGCGAGTAGCCCTTCCTGCCATCGCCAAATGACATCATTATATTACGATCACGACTGTAGCCCATATGCTCCCCAATGACTCTGTTTTTTGGGATGTGAACCATAAGGTGCACCTGATAGGGCAAAAATCACTCTGTCAGCTAAGGTAGACTTAAACTTGTCTTCTTAGACAAACATCACCCCGGGTCTATAAGGTCAACGACGCAACCATATGGCGAGAAAGATCTTTCTGTTGGTCGTCGCCTCCTCTCTCGACTAAGTAACCAGACACCTACGCCGGGATGACCATGAGATCTAGATCGGGCGCGTCATCGTTCTCCCAACCATTCGCTTTAAGTCAAATGAAATTTCATAAATTCTAAACCCTAAATTTTAAACTCCACATGCTGCTACTATATGCTCGTATTTAGCGATCTAACTACTAGCCTTAATTGAAAGTTCTCTCTCAACATTGGGAGAGGTAATTAATTATAGGTGCTTGCGTCTATAGGAAACTTGAAACCAGATCTAAAGTCTCTGGGTAGTGTCTTATCTACTATTCCATCTGCCTTCTGAAAATTTCATTGACACTTTAATTTACCATCTTCATCGAGAGGTCGATGGCGAATTTTCGGAGCCCACAGAGGCAAGCAATTGTTTGAAGGTGTAAGAGCAAGAAAAGAAGGGCACTCTAGACAATGTAATTATGATGAAAATATTTTACATTGATTTCATGTAATGTCTGGCAGCCATTATTGACTTTTATTTTTCTTGGACTTATTTGTATTGTATCATGACTTATTTGTGTTGGTCAACTGGCACAATTCATGATTGATGACAATGATTGCTATGTCAGGTTCCATCGACTAGTTTTTCTCATTAAGTAGACTGGGGTCTAGGATATCTTAGGATGACAGAACTATATGATTTTGATTGGGTTCTAGGTTTCTAATTTCGAGTTATTGTATTATCTAAAATCTAAATTTCCCTTCTAAAAATTTGAATCGAAACATCATTCTTATAGAAGAGCTAGATGCAAATTTTCGGAGCCAACATCATTAAGAATGAATGGAGAATGTGGATTGAAAATGATGATCCAAATAGTTGAGATAAGGCTAATGATGAAGTCCATTGTTTGATATTCTCTTATGGTATAGTTTCACATGACACTTCCTTTTTATCACATGGTTTTTAAAATCTTTAAAATACGAGATCATAATCTTTTTTGGAAATGTGATTGGGGTGTGTGGGATAGGGAGGTGTTTGGAAACGTGATTGGGGGAAGAGATAAGGATGGGAGGATGTGGTACGATTGGATGACATGATTTAGGATAGTTAAAAAAATTATTTGATTTTAATTTTATTAATATATATAAATAAATAAATAATATATATATATATATATATATTAATAACATATTTATTTTCAAATTTTGTCATTTGTGCATTTCATTTTAGGATTTATCGGCCTTGTGTCTCGGTGTTTTTTGCACTTCACATTCGTACAGAGTTCCAACAATATGGGTTTCTTTTTTAGTCAATTTTGATGTTTTAGATACATCGACACAATCTATGAATAAACATTGTTTGAGTAACTTCAGTGGTAGATGAGGCTATTTGGGCCCAATTAACGAGAGATTTCACATTTGTAGTTTATCATTATCTATCATGTTCAATCAAATTGATCGCGGAGAGTCCTTGATAATTTTGATTCTTTGGATAATTTGGTATAATATGTTTTATGAATGGGTGATATTTTGGGTAATTTGGGATAGTTTTTCAGTCTTTCTTATTATGTCATGTGTCAGTTAATATAAACACTCTTCATTGGCAAGTGCAATACTTTGGACTTGCCAACAAATTTTATTTCGTTGGATGATGTTGTAGTCAAATAAAGAGATAGAAGAAGTAAATATCTAGTTTAAAAGTGTATTAAGGATGGAAATCATAAAGTATTTGTTTTAGAAGAAGATATTGAATACAAGTGGATGAAATATTTTGATAATTTTTTTAATGAAGGTTGTTAAAGTATGATTGACTTTACCGACCTTAGTATCCTAAATGAAAATATTGAATTTTATTTTTATTGTATGTATAAGTTAGCCAACCAAAGAGATAGGAGAAGTAAAGATATAGTTCAAGTGAGGTGTATTAAGGATGAAAATAATAAAATATTTTTTTTAGAAAAGGATATTGAAAATAGGATGAGATATTTTGATAAACTTTTCATCATTGAAGGATCTGAAAGACGATTGATTTTAACAACCTTAATACTAAAGAAAAATAGAATTTCATTTTATTATTAGTAAATGTAAGGAAGCCTTTAAAGAAAATGAAATGTGGAAAGCAAGAGGACCGATAATATTCCAATAGAAGTGTGAAAATGTTTAGGAGATCAAGGAATTTCTTGGCATACAAATCTTTTTAATGTCATTTTAAAGACTAAAAGACGAGATGAATGGAGAAAGAGTTTGTTGGTTCTATATTTAAGAATAAAGGTGATGCACAAGAGTGTAAATTATAGAGGAATTAAGTTAATGTGCCATACATTAAAATTATGGGAGAGAGTAATTGAGCATAGGTTACGATGTTATATAGAAGTTTCACAATTTTGGTTTCATGTCAGATCTACTATGGATGCTATACATTTGTTAAGGGGTTTGATGGAGAAGCATAGAAAGTAAGGAGGATCTACATATGATATTTATTGATTTAGAGAAAGCTTATGATAAAGTTTCAAGAGATGTTCTTTGGAGAGTTCTAACGAAAGGAGTTAATATTGATTATATTCAAGTCATTAAGGATATGTATACTATTACTTATGTCCAAACACAAGGAGGATTGACAAAATATTTTCTTATTTGCTTGGATTATATCAAGGATCGCTTTAAGCCCTTATCTTTTACTTTAGTTATGGATGTTCTTCTAAGCATTTACAAGAAGATGTACCTTGGTGTATGCTTTTTTGAGATTCTTCTTGTTGATAAGACTAGAGAGTCTAATGAAACTTGAATTATGGAGGTCAACTCAGAGTCTAAAGGTTTTTTTAAGTAGATCTAAAACTAAATATATGGAGTGTAATTTTAGTTGTAGAAGTTTTAGTGGTAATGTTGTGACATTAGGTGATCAAGTCATTAATAAGAGTGAGCGTTTGATATTTAGGCTCTATTGTTCAAAATGATGGTGAAATAGATGGAGATGTTATTAGTAGAATTCAAGTTGGATGGTTGAAGTGGAGGAATGCATCGGCCTATTATGTGATAGAATTTAAACAGAAAAATTTTATAAGATGGTGGTAAGACCGTAATGATTTATAGTAATGTTGGCCAAAAAGAAGCATAAGACTAAGTATGTTACTGAGATGAGGATGCTTAGGTGGATGAGTGGATTTACTCTTAGAGATAGAATGCAAAATGAGTATATTTGAGAAAAAGTTGGAGTAGCTGTGGTAGAGAAGGGAGAGCCTTAGATGGTTTGGTACATAAAGCATGTCAGATGATCCGATTAGGAGAGTAGATGCATTAGATTTGCCTTATGTTAAGAAAGGTAGAGTAGACCTAAAAGACTTGGTTAAGATATATAAAAAATGATCTTAGTATACTTGATTTAAATGAGAATTTGACACATAATAGGACACAATGGAGACGAAGGATTCATGTAGCCGACCCCACCTAGTGGGATTAAGGCTTGTTGTTGTTGTTGTTGTTGTATTAGTAAAATCAAAGTTGAAGATGCTTTAAAGAAAATAAAATGTGGGAAAGCAATAGGACTTAATGATAGGAGATCAAGGAATTTTTGGCTTATTAATCTTTTTATATTATTTTAAAGACCAAAAAGATGTTTGATGAGTGGAGAAAGAGTTTGTTGATTTCTATTTTTAAGAGTAAAGGTGATGCACAAGAGTGTGCAAATTATAGAGGCATTAAGTTAATGTGCCATGCATTAAATTTATGAGAGAGAGTAATTGAACATAGGTTATGATGTGATACAAAGTTTCTCAAAATAGTTTGGCTTCATGCTGGGTAGATCTATTATGGATGTTATACATTTGTTGGGAGGTTTGATGGAGAAGTATAGGGAGGGGAAGGAGGATCTACTTATGGTATTTGTTGATTTGGAGAAATCATATGATAAAATTTCAAGAGGAGTGCTTTGGAGAATTATAGAAAAGATAAGAGTTAATATTTACTTATATTCAAGTCATTAAGGATATATATACTGGAGTTGTTACTAGTGTTCAAACTCAAGGAAGATTAACTAAATATTTTTCTATTTCAATTGGATTACATCAAGGATCGACTATACACCCATATCTTTTTTGCTTTAGTTATGGTTTTTCTTACTAGACATTTACAGGAGGATGTACCTTTACAGGAGGATGTACCTTGGTGTATGCTTTTTGTTGATGATATTTTTCTTGTTGACAGGACTAGAGAGGGAGTTCAAGAGAAACTTGAGTTATGGAAGTCAACTTTAGAATTTAAAGGCTTTCATTTAAGTAGATCTAAATTTGAATATATGGAGTGTAATTTTAGTTGTAAAAGATCTAATGGTGGGGTTGTGTCATTTTGGTGATCAAGTGATTAAAAAGAGTGAACGTTTTAGATATCTTGGGTCGATTGTCTAAAATGATGGTGAAATAAATGGGGTTGTTATTAGTAGAATTCAAATTGGATGGTTGAAGCGGAGGAATGCATCTGGCTTATTGTGTGATATAAAAGTACTACTTAAACTTAAACATAAAATTTTATAAGATGGTGGTAAGACCCGCAATGATTTATGGAACAAAATGTTGTTCAATAAAAGAGAAGCATAAAATTAATTTAAGTCTTGCAGAGATCAAGATGCTCAGGTGGACGAGTGGTTTTATACTTAGTGACAAAATGCGGAACAATATATATATGAAAAGATTGGAGTAGCTCCAGTGGCAGATAATATTCGAGAGAGTCACTGTATGGTCATATAAAATGTCGATCATCTCAGTTAGAAGAGTAAATGTATTAGATTTGATCTATATTAAGAAAGGTAGAGGTAGAAGAAGACTTGATTAGGTAGTATAAAAAATTAATTTATTTTATTAGAATTAAATGAGAGTTTGACACTGAATACGTCACAATGGAGAAGAGGGATTTATGTAGTCAACCACACGTAATGGGGTAAAGGCTTGTTGTTGTGTTGTTGGATGATGTTGTATCCATAGATGTCTCGATGTGTGATGCTTCAACCATTGTCCACTATTCTTTGTCATCTTTGACACATTCAATTGTGTCATTAAGTGGAGTTGGTATGGAGGTTAACATTCTTCTTATTGTTTAGTTTTTATATCACAAAGAAATAAATCATGTATGAGAGTTAATGCTGTTTTTGAGTTGTATCCAAGCTTCTTCAGAGTTCAATTCACCGAAACTACCTATGAACTATGAATTGCACTTGAACAAAATTTTACTTGAGCTCATTTGCGAAAATGATAAATCTCTTCCCTTATAATTCACACTGTCAAGTAGGGCAGCTTGATTTTTCTCTTTGCAAGGCCCCAATTCTTCAAAAAGTTTCTACTCCTGCAAAAGTTTTGGGAGAACTGGGTTTTCTCTTCGTCGGAGGAGAATAGCACATCTCATGTATGTACATATGGTCTTGCATGTTTGCGTGATCTTAGAAATTTATTCTTTAATTTATATGTTTTAATGTACCATTGAAGAAATACATACATATCATTTATGAAGATTTTCACCTGGAGTACCATGTTTTTGGTTGGTTTTGAAATTTATATGAATGTTTTTATTTAATTATAAAAATTGTTGTTTTCTATCTTTATGCTTTGATGGTAAGTGAAGAAAAAAATCTTTATCAATGCAGTTCTTTCTGGAGTTGATGAAGGTTCCTCGTGTAGAAGCCAAGCTAAGAGTGTTCTGTTTCAAGATTCAGTTTAATGCTCAGGTTTTTAATTCTCAATTCCTTTGTCTTTCTCCAATAATGTCTTAAGAAAATATATTTTCAATGACCTTTACATTTTTCTCTTTATTTTTTCTTCCCAGACAGCAGATATTAGAAAGAGCTTATACACTGTAGATTCTGCATGTGAAGAGGTCTACACTACCTGCCTCATATTCACATATTTGAATTATTGCATATATTATGGTGCAAGTAATTTCTATATAACCTTTCAGATTCGAAACTCAAACAAGCTAAAGGAAATAATGAAGAAAATTCTTTCTCTTGGAAACACGCTTAACCAAGGAACTGCAAGAGGTAGGAGATGACTGGTATTTTGTATATCCTTACATGTAGTTTGTCGTGTCGGCCCGTACAGGCATAATGCCAACTGACTTGAACCAACCCAAACTAAATGAACTATAGACATTGGGAATCAACATCAGAGAATATATCACATTCTCATAGGTTTCAATATGAGCGTGATTTAAAGTTCAGAACATAGAAGCAACTAAGTTTTACCAACGAAACATTTCAAGAAAAAGTTATTAATAACAAAGTGCATTTCAACAAATTTTGTTTTGTTGCTTCTAAGTTCAAAGCTAAAAAGCAAAGTGCACTCTAATTTACTTAAGCAGAGATTCCCTATATAGCTACACATATTAACTCTATATATTGAAAAATTCTAATAAAAATCATTCGTCAAAGCAATTAATTGAATATATCAAGTTACATTAGTAAGCTAAATTAGATACAATGGTGATATTATCATGGCACAAGCAATGAAGAAAATGTGTATACGTTATAAAAACAGCACTGTTTAAAGTACCTATGTTCCGAAGTTATGGAATGATATAAATACTTTATAAGTTATGTGATTATAAACAATGAAGAAATTGATATTTCTATATTCAAAGTGTATTATAAATTCCATTAGTGAAAGCATGTGGTGATTGTACTGTGATGAAAAAATATATAAAAATCATTTGAGATTGTTAATGAAGCAGAAATATGATCAATTTAGTTGTATTAAGAGAAGCTATGATAAAATAAAACCAAGTGAACTGGTGATTGAAAAATAATATTTCTATTATGAAAACAGCTTGTATGACAGTATGCTTGGAGCACGTAGCTTTAATTAAGCAAAGTGCACGTTAGTATTTCTGGGCTCTTTTGGATAAAGTATATTACTTTTCTTGTGTTGTGCATCTGTTGGCTTCAAACATGTGAGCACGCTAAGCTTTTAACAACACTTGACATTTATTGATTTTTCAAACTTTTGGCAAATTGACATGCCATTAGTGGTTACAAGGCAAGGCTGCCTAGTGCATCTTGAGCGCAAGTATCTTTTAACCAGTTGCCAAAGTTAGGCTTTTCATCTCATATTTTGATGTTTATTTATTTATCATAAAAACTTAAAACTTTTTTCATTAGTGTGTGGGTCTAGAAATTTTTCTACTGAATATTTGGTTATTCTATTGGGCCTTTCTTGATATCTTTAGAAGTTTTTTTTTTCTTTAGTTCTTTAAAAGTAATTTTTTTGGTTATGCTACTATTATTAGAGAGAGCCGGCCGTCCTAGTTAGGAGATTAGATGTATTAGATTTGACTTATGTTTAGAAAGGTAGAGGTAGGCCTGAAAGACTTAGTTAGGAAGTATAAAAATGATGTTATTTTATTAGAATTAAATGAGAATTTGACACTTAATAGAACACAATGGAGAAGAAGGATTTATGTAGTTGATCCCACGTAATGGGATAAAAGCTTGTTTTTATTGTTGTTGTATGCTACTATTATGCCCTTCATGGCTAAGTTCATCATTCTATCTTCTCAAAATAAGTATTGATAAGTCTCAATTTCTATAGGCGCTGCTATCGGTTTTCGATTAGATAGCCTTCTCAAACTAGCAGATACTCGTGCTGCTAACAACAAGATGACTCTTATGCATTATCTATGTAAGGTATGGCTGTGCTTTTGTTCTACAATGGTTATCTTTTTTTTTTTTTTTTGGTTAATCCTTGAAATTTTTGCAATTCTCCTGTTTTTGCTATCTATTGTTGGGTCTTTAGTCCAATATGGTGGAAGTTTTGTCATAATTGTTAGATATTTGTTAAATCACTTTTTTTTTACTTTAAAAGGTTGCAACCATCTTTAAAGCTGCAAAACTAGTGACACATCCAGAATTTATCAATGAAGAATGCACAAAAACAACGTTTCAATCTTGATTGAGCACAATTAAAAATTTGAAGCCTATTTAACCTTACACTATATTTTATACTAAAATAAAATATCAAAAAATTTAACAAATTAGCTCATAGCCTTTCTACAGTACTTTGTTTCTCTTCATGTATAAAAAACAAACACACCAAAGGAGTTAGAAGTAGGCTAAGGACGATGATAAAATCAGAGATTTATAATAGCTTAATTAGTAAATAGGTATGAAAATATACTATAAATGAATTGCAATTAATTAGGTATGTTATGGATATGCAAAGCAATGTTTTTATTTAAAAAATTATTAGCTAAATAATGAAGGGGGATTTACATACATACCACAATTCTTATGTATTACATATCTAAAATCTAAATTTTAATATTTACATAAATAATAGAGGGATTTACACCCATACCACGGAATTCTTAGTGATTTACATATCTCACACCTAAAGTTTACTATTTACTCAAAGAACACCTAAATCTTTTAAATACATCATTTTTATCACCCTACTCATGATACATCCCAGATAACTCTCGTTTAGGGCGTGAAACAACTACTCTACCTCCGTCTAAACTTCCCTCGTCAAATCCTTTTGGCGGGTTACTGAACCTTTCTCGTTCTGTAGCGGGCCGTGGCCTCTCCCTCCCCTCGTTCCTCCATCCCCTCGGTTCAAAGCCCACTCCTCACTCCAACGATTTCCCTCGTCTCTCAGAGACCGATCAATCCAAGCCGATCTTGGACGTTTAGTCTCAGTTCGCTCTTCCGTGACTTACATCCCGATCAAATGAAGGCCTTTGTCAAGAAACCATGGCCTTCAAAAACTAACTGAAAAAAATCCCTACATAGATATTAAAAATATATACTTGGACAATTTCATTCAAGTCATCTTCTCTCTGCAATACCTCACGAGCTTTTGTTCTAATGTCAATAAAATCGGTCCTCATTAGAAAGATTCTAATGCCGATATTAAAAGCATTATTTGAGATAACTAATTTAGTCAGATTGCAAAAAAACAGAAATTAAATTTAAAATCAGAATTAGATGAACTGCGGAAGTAATTTATTGGTTTAAAATGATAATCCAATAATCTAATTAAATTTAAAATCAAAAGCGTGATTATATAGTAAACATAAAAAAAAAACAAATAATTAACGCAAGACACGAAACCATATACCATGCAAGCAAACAAGAAGCTTGATGCTTGATATTTACATGTAAAGATATTTAGAAATCGATCTATCCAAGTTGCTATAATCTTAATAATTCATTTTATCATATTGATCATAAGTAATATTATAATCACCTTCGCCTTAATACAATTACAAATCCTCCTACATAACTCATTTCAACCTGTACAATTAATGAGCAAATCTATTTTACTGAAAATAATATAAAATAACAAATGCCTGTGAGTCTTTTGGGACTCAGTTGATCAAGCATAACAGGTTCCTCGAATAAATTGTAAAATTACAAGGTAGCTCAAGAAGAGAAACTATTTCGATTTCTCTGCATTATTTACAAATTGTTGGTTTCATTGTAAAATACAAGTTGAAAAAAAAAGCAATGTAACATTTATAGAAAAACACTAACATTCATTTGCATGGATTGCATATATATATATACATACAATAGGGCCACAGGCTCAGTGCTTAGAAGGTAAACCACACCATCTGAACCACAATTTTTTAAACTACAAGATTCTTGAAAAAAATAAATTTTAAATCTTTTGACACAAATACATAGGCATTTTAAGATCTAAAACAACATCAAAATCTAAACCGATTAGAAGAATTTTCTAGTGGTGTATCAACACTTAAATTAATACATGCAATACATATTTATGTTTATATGTATCTACACTAATATGCATGTGAGAGTACATACATAAACCCATTCATATACAATTGGGAAATGCTGAAACAAACTATAATAAAAATAAGTCCAACTCTAATTCGGATGAAACTCAACATCAATAAGGCAATTCTATCTTTGTTCAAGATCGAAGCGAAAAGAAGAGTTTAGATTCAATTTTAACGGGTTTTGAATTGGCTCAATATTAAATCCTTTACATTATTCTAGAACCCGGGTTTTGATTTTGAGCACCACGTTGGAAAACATTCTCGTAATCAAGATTTAAGAACTTGGATTACATTAACTACATTTGATTTGCACATCCATTTATTGTCTTGCCATAAGATATGTTAAACAATCAGATTCAAACTGTCTAAATATCTCACTAGAACATGAATACCATAAATGTGATATTTTGCTTGTTTAAAGATAATGCATCATACCCTTATAATCAATGAATACTTTGTTTCAGTGCTTCACTATTGTTGAATAAAGTTTCATCAAATTGAATAAATGTTTCACAACTATACACGTAGAGGAATCCCCAAATACAGGTAATTCCTCCCAAACCATTCGAGAAAAAAACATTGAATAAATGTCCCTAAATGACGGATCAACAACATGAGACGAGAATTATGTAGAATCGGAAGCAATCGACAATGATCGAAGCTGTCATTTGCGGGTTGAAAACGCCACAGACAAGACAATAATGAGGATGAGAGCTATGACGATCGCCAGGATGAGGAGCTTTATCTTCAAGTTCTGCCACCACAACTTCCTCCTCATTAATGTAACACTTAAGCAAAGAAAATTCGGTTTCAAAAAAAGAAAATAGATGCCACCCATAATTACATTCAAGAGAAATGATTTTATCTTCCGCCAGTAGCATATTTTTAATAGATATTTCTAAAAATTTTAACCAGAATGTGTTCTATCCAAAAATAACCATAGAAAACATGGTTTACCAAGATAATACATCACACTGAGTCTAGTTTCTTGTTGCATATTGTAGTGTAGAATATATGAGCAACTTTCAGGGAGAATATAAAACCCAAATTGCAGAAAAGAATTCTGATTGAAATCTAGGAAAGCAACTTGCAGTTTTGTGATTACAGTCTGAGAAGAAAGTTTACAAAAAAATCATGCTACCCTTGGAACTAAAAGCAACAACAAAAACTTGTCAATTGTTTCATATGTGTGCCAAAAAATATATGTAATTCCTACTATGAAAACTACTAGTAGCTATTACTCTCATTAATCAATTGCCTCAACTTCATCGTTATGTTGCCCTCTCTTAACCGGTAGTTTTTCCCTACTTCCCAAGTCAACATACGATAGTTTAGAACTGTAAGCATTGATGTCTACATCTGGCATCTTTGTGTTTGATCCATCAAGCGCATTTTTGCAAGTGTTCCTGTGATGACCCCAACATCCGCAACAACTACACTTATGTAGCCTCAGATCTTTTGGTATTGTTTTCCATGAAGCTTTTATTCTTCTTCCCTCCCCAGTGCAGTGTATTAGGTGCTCCAATCTCAATGTCGTCATTACATTTTCTCCACTGACTTTTTCCAGGTAGAGTTGATATTGAATCATCATAAGCCATAGCATATCTGCAAGTTCATCATGAAATATGTAATATACAAACATAAATAAATGCATAATAATTAAAATTACCTATTAACATGATAATATTGATCCACATAAGTGTGTCATAGTGGCTTTGACCGATGAAAGCAACAACATGTATACATGGAAGGCTGTCATTTGCCCGGATCTACATTTACCTTTTAGTTCAATATTTAATTCATGTCTTTCAGAATGCCCTTCAACCTCTGCCGTGTATGAAGTAAATTGTCTAATAATAAAGTAATCATTTTTTGTTGTTATCTCTCGCATATAATCTTCAATAGCAGGGACTAATTCACCTCTCCAACTTGATGCATTTATCTTTCGTTCAGCTCTTTGTTCCATTATCATCCCTCTAACCATGTCTATCAACTCAACAATTGGTTTATCTCTAGCCACTCCAATCCAAGAGTTAAATGACTCTGATAAGTTATTGGTGTTGTAGTGGTTTTTAATTTCAGGAAGGAATTGGGCTCTTGACCATTTATATGGTAAATTTAGAAGATAAGGATACACTTGAGGGCTAACTTTGCATAGTTCACTAAATTTTGTCTCATATTCATGTCTTGTGTATGCATTTGCACCAACCAAAAATATTTCTAATCTTTTGGCTATCTTGAAAGTGATACCTCTTCATGTTCTTCCACAAATGGCGTATACAAACTCTGTATTCTGCATTAAGAAATACAAACTTTATTGCTTCTCCCAATCCCTTCTCCATATCATAAATAAAAGATAATGGCACCACCTCACGACCCAAAGAGTCAACCAAATTCTTCAAAACCATTCATGAGCTTTTGATTCATTCAACCAAAAGCAATGGTGTAAAGACCATTATTGTCATCTAACGAATTTGCGGATAACAACACCCCAAGATATTTTGATTTTAGATGACATGCATCAAGCTATAAAGTCGACAACCTACTTGAAAACCATCGATACATACTTTTAAAACAAACATAGAACCTTTTGAAGGAGTTGTCAATGATATATCTCATAAGTAATGTGAGAGCCGGGTTTCTTCTAATAAGCTCTTCCCGTAGAGTAGGGACCCAATTTGTGTCATCAATGGTCCAAAGAGGTTGTCTCGTCTTAATTCTCTTGAATACAATTTCATATAAACGGTCATATAACTCTCTAATTCTTCATTTATTTGTTTTGGAGGGACGTCAGGATGTTTTTTAACTATATCTTTGATTTGTTCAGCAACCTATTTAGATGTAGCCTGCTTATTGCCTGCTCTATTGACACTTGGACATATATGTAAATTTTCTATTTTTCTGACTTCAAATGTTTGTCCATCTACACATAAAGAAGCTCTAACTCTCCAAGGACACCTACATAAGAGTGGCAATGACTCTGTCTTGTCACGGCTTTTATCTTCACTCCAAAATTTTCATGAATAGCCTTAGACCAATAAAATACTTGAAACTCATTGCATCAAATCGGTCAACTAATAATGACATATTTTCGCAACTTGACTAGTTAATGGATCTTCATTATATAAAGCAAGTTCATCTGAAAATTGGCTATCATTGTCGAGCTTACATGTTCATATTGTAGCATGTCCCTACCCCTTCTTGGTTTTGTGGCATCTCTACTCCACCACGTGCGTGACTCTCTACGCAAGTTCAAATGAATGAAACAAAGTTTACCAACTATGAAGAAAGCAATGACAAAATAAGTTAAATACTTATATAATTGGTCCATTGAACTTACTTGCCATTTTATATTATAACATGCATATTACGAAGCAATATTTAGTTTTTTCTTTTTCCATGCCAAGAAAGCTTGATGATTTCCAAGCAATTTTATTGATTTGGGCAATTTCTCCTTAGAAATGTTGGCTCACTCATATGAGTTTGGATCGATGGTTCTAGGTAGTTGGATAGGTTAAGTAGAGTTTCTTCTCTAATTAATTCATACTATCAACAATTTTGTGATCTAATTATATATTGTGGTGGCTAACATCAACCTTGGGAACTCAAGAGGATGATAAAGGATCAAGGATAAGTTTTGGGATGTTGGTTAGATTTGACAAGAGAGGAATCAAATGATGGAAATCGAGAAAAGAGGGTTGGCGGTTGGTGTTGGCTCTGGCGACTTGAAAGATGAGGCACGGGTTCAACAAGGAAGGATAAGTCTTTGGGAAGGAAAAGTCTTTGGGTGATCCATCTAAATTTGCTCAAGATACAAGTTTCACCACCTAGAAAGATTATGATGTAGATCTTCGAATAGGAGGAACATAAAAAACAAAGTCTCAAATACAAAACTTGAACCAATAATATCCCTATAAAGGCCTTCATTTGATAATGATATTTGGTTAGAACTCAGAAGAGAGCACTTCTTTTAATTATTTGTTTTGCATTCAAAAATACCTAGATTTTTCTAAAGGTTCTGAGAACTTCTTTAAGTTGGGCATTTTTTTTTCTTCTTTGTGCTATAAATTCTATTATTTTTATTCTTTTTTCCTTTAAAAAAAAACTTCTCTCTGCGACTTGTGGGAAAAGATGATTTGAACCGATAAAATTATTTTGGAGACCATAAAGTTTCGAGGGAGGATTATCTTGCACGTAATGCCTTTACATACTAAATAATAGAAAATAGAAATTCACCCATAAAAAATAAAATCAAAAGTGAGATCCATTAGAGGAATTGCAAATTCAACTACAAACGCGTTGATCCCAAAAGGAAAGAATTGTGAGATCCATTGTATTCTACGCTTAGTTTCAGTTGAGAGGGTCAGTCGTCTGGATGGAGGATTTGGAGATGGGATGAACGAGAGCGATGGGTTGAGAGGATTACCGGATGGTGGCCTTGGCATAGCTTGGATCGTTTTGCTTTTCTTGGACTGGAGAAGTCGGGATGTAAGTCACTGGAAAGTACGAACGGCAGTTTTGGCATCAAGATCTCGGCTTGGATTGATCGGTCTCTGAGGAGCAGAGAAATCGTCCGTGTTGGAGTTGCGGAGTGGGCTTCAATCGAGGGATGGAGGAGAGCGAGGGAGGAAGCGTGACGGCCAGCGTTACTTGAGCGACAGGTTTCTCAGTAATCCCGCCAAAAGGATTTTTGACGAGGGAAGTTCGTGAGCAGGAGGGAGAGTAGTTGATTCACGGTTCCTAAAACGGAGTTATACCGGGATGCATACGGCGTGAGACGGGTGGTAAAAATGATGTATTTAAAAGATTTAGGTGTTATTTGAGTAAATAGTAAACTTTAGGTGTGAGATATGTAAATCACTGAGAATTCCGTGATATGGGTGTAAATCCCCCTAAATAATACCTAAATCTTTAATATCACATTATAAATATCACTATCATTAACTATTTTTTTAAGTAAATACATCTTTTCATGCATAAGAAATTGATATATATATATATATATATATATATATATATATATATATATATATATATCAAATTTAAGGTAGTAGATATATAAATTCATAAATCTTGTGTGGTGTGTATGTAAATCTTCAAATAAAGAAATGCAAAGTGGCTTAGAAGGCTCTAATAGGAAAACAACCGGATGAAATTTAAGTGATAAAAATAAATAGATGAAAAAATGCAAGATATGTTTGCAAGAATGTGCCTTCTGCAAGATAACTTTTTTTAGGATTGATTTCACATTTCGTAGTTTGTTCAAAGAAATAAGTAAAATTAAAATTTTTAAGACACTTAAAAGAGATTGTTTAACAAATACAATTTACTCAAAACGTAAGATACGTCATATACTGTAAGAGAAAACAAGGATAAAAAGGGAGAACAAATAAGGTATTAAAACCATAAAAAAATTAAATTGATGTAAAACAATTATCTGCATGTCTTGTATCTATTACCACATCAATTGCATATACTATGTGTGCTTTAAAAGTTAGGGAAATGTCAAGCAGTGTGGAGAGGCAGACTCTATCGTAATAGTGGAGCTTATATAAATACCACAAATGACTTGTGGGTGTCAATATTTATACAAGTACATAGGCAAAAATATTGATTAAATGAATCAATTTAAATGCACATAATGTTGATTTTGTTGATCAATTAGATAGATGAAGGACTCAAGTTTGCTTTTGCTAGATTTCAATTGATCCAATGGTCGTGGTGAGTTGCCACCATCAAGCTACTTTGTCTACAGTGCAAGATCATAATATCCATGCTTAAAAACCATTGTAAATTCAGGGTAACAACAATTTTATTGGCTTTTAAACTTGGGTGATGTCATAAAGGTATCAAGTACATTAAACAAAATTAAATCATTCAATTATTTATAGGACTTCTTGGTAATAATGTCCACTACTTGGTCAACTTCAATATGTGAGTTGTAAGCTCCATAGGTGAGCATGCCAGTTAAGGTTGTAAGCCTCATTTTTGTAGGCAAATCACCATTAAGAAATAAGCACCATATTTTAGATTAAAAGTAAGGCATTCGAATGGATGTAGGCTCCATCCCAACTAATCTAAGTCGACACAAGGCCAAATAAACCCATTATTGAAAACTCAGGTCTTTCAATAGATGTAAGCCTCATGCCAATTACACTTGGGCTTTTCAATGGATCTATGTCTCAACCTAGCCTATAATCAGGCTAACTCCCATGCTAACAAGTGTATTGTTCAATTTAAAACAAAACTTATATACATATACCTTTGCTTACTTAGGATACCCGAGAGAAAGTGGGTTATAATTGCTAGTCAAATCTCTTGAATTTTATAGCTTATTATCCTATTATGTTAGTAGATTGTGTCAGTTAGCATCCCCAAGATGATGAAAACACTGAATCTTGCTTAGGTTTATCTCTACCACTCCAATTGTTCTCCATAAATCAATTGCCAACCTAAACATTAAGCCAAAGCCTAAAATCAAGCCCAAGAAATGATGTATAATTAAAGTGCTCTTTCTTGAGTGGGAGTGGGAGAGGTAATTACTACACAAACTATAGTCTAAATATCAGAGAAAATCTTGTTAAATTATATCTAGTCTTTTTTAACTCCCTAGTTAAAAGTGCATTTTGTTTTTCATAAGTATTTAACATTTGCAAGATTATGCATTGGTTTTAAAATGAGTTTGTTATATAAGATGGAAGGCATATGATTGTCATGTAAGCTTATTATAGTATTTGAATTTTTTTCTTAATGGGCTATGATTTAGCTTGGCTATCTTTTTTACATGATCTATACTTATTTTATTTGTATTTACCTATTAGAGCTAGAAAGCCTAATTACATTGATGTCAACAATGATGAATGTGTTTATACATGTTTTTCTCTTAACATTTTAGTGATCCACTATTTAATAGTTGGATGGTCTAATTCTACCATGGAGTCGAGGTACCTTTTAAGTTTTTAGTGTTTGTTGCTATTTTCATAGGTAGAGTTTATAGGTCAGAGTATGCTTTTGTTGTTACCATCTACACTTCTATTGGAAGCATGCAGAAATGCTTCATTTTAATTATTATGATAAAATGAAGGTATCATCTTTTCATAGCTTCCACCACTTTCTAGAGGAGTTATTTTCCCACATGAGAAAAATAATATAGTATTGTTAGCCATATAGCTTATTTAGACTCAGTTCTTATAGATCAAACCTAAGGAGTTGAACTTGGCAACAAGAGTTGAGTCAAACCGATTTTCAAATTTTTCTTAGTCCATTATTAAATTTAGCAGAATTTTATCTATTTATTTTTATTTTAAAAAGTTGTGAATGTAATGAGAAATAGGTTTTTTATTCTTAATTAGATATTGTTTATTTAAATAGGGCTATTATACCTTTTTGGAATTAACCTTATATTATGAAAATTATGAATTTTTTTTTAATTATGAGAAGTTCTAACCCTTATCATAGGAATTTGACAACTAGATTGATAATTTATTATTTTGCATTTTTTTATCATTTAGAAATGCTTCATTTTAATTATTCTGTTAAAATGAAGATATCATCTTTTCATGAGCTTTCACCACTTTCTAGAGGACTTATTTTCCCACATGACAAAAATAATATAGTATTGTTAGCCATATAGCTTATTTTGACTAGGTTCTTATGGATCAAATCTAAGGAGTTGAACTTGGCAACAAGAGCTGAATCAAACTGATTTCCAAATTTTTCTGTCCATTGTTAAATTTTGCAAAATTTTATTTATTTGTTTTTATTTCAAAATTTTGCGTGAATGTAATGAGAATAAGTTTTTTTTTTTAAATAGATTTTCTTAGGGCTATTATAATTTTTTGGAATTAACCTTATATTATGAAAATTATGAGAAGTTCCAACCCTTTTCATAAGGATTTGACAATCAGATTGATAAATTATTATTTTGCATTTTTTTATCTTGTTTTCCTCTTAGTTTTTATTATTTTTCACATTTCTATCACGTACCATGTGTCATGTTGCCTAGAAAAATATTTAGCATTTTCAATGTGTGAACTTTTCCAAATGGCCCAAAATTGACCACATATGGGTGTTTGATGATGGTTAGATGGTATTTAGTCCTTTTGATTGATAAATCATTTAAAAATGGAATTTTATTGCTTACAAAATATCTGCAATTATCAATGCATAAAATCTTCTAATTGGCCCAAAATTAAGTGCATATGGATGATGCAGAGTTGTTGATATACTTAGATGATATCTATTAATTAGTCCATTTGATTGATGAAATCATTTAAAACCAGAATTTTAATTATGCTTCTATTTGTCATGGTCATTTTTTATATATTTGATAAGTTGTTATATTATTAAACTTGATCCAAAGTAAATTTCATGTCATAGATGAAGGCAAGGGAGTGATCCTAAGTTTATAGGCTGCACAAGGTACCAGAAAAAATTTAGCATTTTTAATAAGCAAAATTTTATAAGTAAATGAAATGAACAAAACATTAAATAATTATAAATAATTACTAGATGTAAAGGAAGAAACTAAAATATATCATCAAAGATGACTAAATTACAATATAATATAAGCCTTGTTAACAAAGAGGAGAACCTCAGGAATGCTTATTTATAATATTTTGCTTGACAATGAAAATTTGAAACATTTTATCCACATGTTCTCCTACACTAGAAATACTAATAGAAGCCATGTGATCGCAAATTTGGATCAATAGTATTTCCAACAACAGGATGATCAAATTCATTTGGTGGAGTTGGATCAATGATCTTGCATGTAGAGGTGGTGTTCATCACCTTCATTGAGCTAAGGATGTCCAAGGAAGGCTTTGATTCTATGCCGTGATTTAAAGTTTGTTAAAGATTTGCATACAATCAAATTAAATTAGTTGGAAGTTCAACCATTTCATTTGAAGGTAGGTTTTGATAATTTGAATGCACCACTAAAGCTTGAGCACTAGGATCGGTAAAAGATGATTTCCTCATTTTTGGATAAACCTTGAAGCATCTTGTAAAGTCATGACAAATTTTATGAGACAATAGGGTGGCATGACTTCAAATTCAAACCTTTTGACATTAATCACATGTGATGGAATCATATTAAATCTCTTTGTCCTGGGGAATTGTAACATCTATTTCAACCAAGATCATTGACACCCGTAGCCTAAAGAGCTAGCAGTAGCAACATTCACTTGTAAAGATTTTTTTAAAATGGATTCAAGAGAGTACAAAGTGGAATGGTTGAAATAATGAATCCAAAGCTTGGAATAGTCAAAGTGAGGAGACTACTTAAGCATCCATATTTTAAAAACATCCAAAGATTATGAGCTCCAGTAGAAAAATCTAGATTAATCTTTTTCTAGAGATAATTTGATAAGCACATAACTAGAATCAAATAGCTCAATAGAAAAATCTCGAAAAAATCGCAAATCATGCATGAATCTATGAACAACCTCAAGTGTTGGATGAATGCAAGAGAATTTGCAAACAATAGTGGAGAAGGAGATGTCAACTTAGAGATGGCCTTTCCTGAAATAATAAAAGTTGGTTTAATGTCAATGTGAATGATAATTTATTTTGACTTGGAATTGAACCTTGTTGAAAAAATATAGAGAAACGAAAGGAGGAAACAATTAAAAACTTAGACCCTTCTTCCCCACAACACCTCGATGAAAGAAAAAGGAGCACATGAAATAGAATATTCCACATTAGTTACCCAATATGTTGGAGAAGACATAAGGGAAAGTGGGCACATCAGAGGAGGCAATTGTGGAAGATTTTCAAAAACAAAGTACAGATGGATGTTGTGAAGCTATCCTGAATTATAGGAAATAAGTTTGCATGATGGAAAACATGAGGAAAAGCACAAAAATTTACAAGTAATGTGGGAAAGCAAAACAAGAAGCAGCCAAAAGAAGAGGCGGTGATACCCTCAACACACAAAGCCTGAGGTTGAGATATCCAAATGAACAATTGGAGAAAGGGACACTAGCATCATTTGACTTTAGCGATTGAGGACAATAGAGATGGGGGTGAGTGAGGGCATGGATTGGGCACCATAGGCTTTATGATCATAGTGCGAGTAATAGTGAGGACAAGGATCAATGAGTGCAAAAAGAAGAATTTTTTTGTGTGTTAAGAAGTCTCTAGCAAAGTCTCGATGCCACAATGAGCCTAGGGCTGGGCTCGCAGTCATGATAGGTAGGATGAAGGATGTTGTAGAAATATTAACCAACAGATGTGAACTACTGGTAGTATCTCACAATGCAGGCGGTAAGATGTTAATGGCTGACTTACCTTGTGTGAATCTCTTTTCATGAGGAGAAAAATTCATCTCATATATATGAGCTGAATTGGTAATCTTTAACCTTTTTGTTGTTTAAGTACATTATGAAGGTGATTCTCGAGAATGTAAAACATTCATTAAAATTGTGTTCAAAATTTTAGGATTTTGTGGTCAACATTCTCTGAAATCCAATGTTTTTCTTCATTCTCTTTTTTGCAATAAAAATCTCACGTTATTTCATCATGTTGATAAATCAATTATTTGAGCATCTTACTTTTTGTGATATTTAACTTTTCCACACGTTCATAATCATGTTATCTCTCATATATATGAACTGAATTAGCAATCTTGACCCTTTTGTTGTTTAAGGCTTTAAGTACATTGTGAAGATGTTTCTAAAGAATGCAAAAGAATTTAATAAGCATGAGTTTTTGTTTTGAGGATTTGTGGTCAGCATTTCTTTGACATCCATTATTCTTCTTCAATCTTTTATTTTGCAATAAAATCTCACTTTATTTTATTATGTTGACAACTCAATTATTTGAGAATTTTACTTTTGTGATATTTAACTTTTCTACATTTTTGTGATCACATACCATTATTTTTTATTACCTAATCTATGTTACTGCGAGCATCAGGTCCTTAATTCAAGGTCACCACATCTGATGGATTTTCATGAAGAATTTATTAGCTTGGAGGCGGCATCGAAGGTTCTTTTTATTTTAGTCTTCTACCACTTTATCATTAATTTCTATATTGAGATCGTCTGCTCTCACAGATACAACTAAAGGCTTTAGCTGAAGAACAACAGGGTGTGGTCAAAGGACTAGCAAAGGTTGAGATCGAGCTGAATGCTTCCAAAAGTGATGGGGTAGTATCAGATGTTTTCTCCAAGGTAAAGTTATCTAGTACTTGTTCTACTTATAAAAGAAAGAGTACTCATGTTTTTTTTGTGTGTGTGTGTGTGTGTGGTAGATATCTTAATAGGAACTAATTAGTAACATCGGTTCAATTTAGACATGGTGTTTTTAATGAGCAGAACATGACCAATTAAGACATTCATTTTCTCTCTCCAACAACCTTCTACTATATAACATGTAGGGATATAGGTATCTAAAAGTCATTAAACAATTATATTTTATTTTTTCAGTGTTTTTATTCCTTTATTTATGCTATTTGTTATCTCATGAAATAAATATCTTTATAAATTCATATACAAGAAAAATTTTATATGAAAGGTTAGTTTATTATAGAAGCTTCAATTCTTAAACATAACAAAATGAAAATTTCAGTTCTGTTTTTGATATTAAAATAAAATAGGTGAACAAAGAAATAAAAATAATTTGAAAATACTATAATAGTGATCTCTTCAAATTTCATTGCATTCTTTTTAAAATGATTTGAAATGACAATTAATTTCATGATATCTTGAGTGAATAGTATTACCACTTAAATTTTTAAGAGAGGAAACCATCTAATTCAAGAATTTCACTTGAAAATCTTTGATGAGATGTGTCCCCTCTTCTTAAATTTCTTAGATCCCAAAACACGTGAAGAATAACATTTGAAAATAGAGCATTCTCTTTGCCAATTCACTTTTTTTTCTCTCTTTCGCATTTCTTTAATTTATATTATATAGATTAGACCCTATTTGCATTAGTAAGTCTTATTCAAAATGGCAAAGTACCCTTAAAATGAAAACTAGCATACAATCTAACACGAATCATGATATAAACTTGGTTAATGACACTGTGATCACATCCAAGAAAAAGTATTATATGCACTATAAATTTCAATTTTATTATTTTTACATGTATCATTTTCAAAACCTCTCATAAAAATCTCTCACAAGTGTAAGAATTATGAACTATACAACTATGCTTTTATTTATAAGTTTGATTGGTCGCCAAAAAATTTGTTTAATTTAGGACCATATTGATTATAATCTTGTACCACCATCTTTTAACTTGTCACTGCCCTCTGACATAATGATTTCCATGTCCCTTCTATCCATCTTCAATACTTTCTCTAATCTAGGACTTCTATTTTGTTGACCTCCATGTATGTGTCATAAGTTGAGTCAAGCACACAAGTCGAATTTGACGGACTTCGGAAGCGACAATGCGCAAATCGGAGCTCAAAATGCATTGGACATCATCGAAAATGGTTGAAACGACCTCCGATCGATGAACGGACTTTGTCATCGCATTCAGAATATCAAAATTGGTCATGATATAAATATTGCATAATCTAATGATCAACTGATCAAGCGCTCGAGTTGTCAACGCGTCTGCACGCATATCGAGGTCAGGAGACACTAACGCAAGCCGAACGACCTCCGTTCGCGAAATTGAGTTCGTCATTAGCTTCAAAACATCGAAAAATATCAAATAAGACTGTCCACGCTCAAATCGGACGAGTCTGTGCAAATGTCGAATAATCAGAAGTGGCAGCGTGCACATCGAGGCTGAAATACACTAGACGTCGCCAAAATAAATTCAAATGACCTCCGATCGACGAATGGACTTCGTCGCATTCAACGCCGAACGGGTGATATAAATATCGCACAACTGATAATTAACCGATCAGCCGAAGCCGGTTGTCAACGCGTGAGCACATATCGAGGTGATACGCCGACACAAACCAAATGACCTCCATTTGTGAAATTGATCGCGTCATTAGATTTGAAGCATCGAAATCTATCAAGCATCGTTTCGCACTCAATTCAAACGAGCGCATCAACGCCGAGCGGCCGAAAGCGAACGATATTTTGAGCCGAAATTTAATTTGTTGAGAACCAAACGGCCTCCGACATTGAACGGATCGGTTGCTCGTAACAATGAAATAACTTTGAATCAACATATATATCAACCCTATGTTGAGGTCGGCGTAAAATTCACATTAAATTCGATTACGCAATAAAAAAATTAATTTAATAATCTAAACCTAATCCTAAGTGACCCGTTCGGCTCCTATTCACATTCGACTCGAACCCGCTTCATGCATGGAAACCCCTCTATTTCTCACTTACGCACATACGAGCCTATCCCTCTTCACGCACGTACGAGCCTATCCCTCTTCACACACGATCCAAATGCCTCCTCCACGCGAATCCAGACGGTTAACCACTCCTTCCTCTCTTCCCATGTAGCGACAGGATCCTAAACGTTTCGCCGGCCTCCCAACCGCTCTGAGCTTCCTCTCCAACTGATCCTCCCATTTTGGTTTCCTCTTTTCTTCCTTCCTTTTCCAGGACTTATCCCTCTCTCCCTGTCAAAATCCAAAAGCTTCCTTCCATTTTCTTAAAACCGAGCTTTTCCTTTTCCCTTTATTTTTCTTCTTCTTGTGTTTTTTTCTTCTTCTTCCATTTTCCTTTTCTATTTCTTTTCTTCCTCTCACAATTCAAAATCCTTCACCTTTTACAATTCAGATTTCACTTTTACTTACCTCATCCTTTTCATTTTCACTAAACTGAAAATCAACTTTCAAATTCCTCATTTTCAATCCATTTCCATTTTAAACTGAGTTTCCTACTTGTTTCTAATCTCCTTTCATATAAACCGGAGAAGAACATCGTTATGAGGTTCTTCTTCGATTTTTCGACATCGCTTCAGCATTATACTCCACTTTCGCAATAGCCGGAGAAGAACACACATGAGCGGATTCTTCTTTCGATTTCCGGCATCACTCTCCTTGCATTACCCTTCCAATTATCGCTTCGCCGTAACCGGAGAAGAACACCATCATGAGGTGTTCTTCTTCTTCCGCAATATCCATTTCGCTTTCCTTGTCATCATCGAACGCCGTAAAACGAGTCGAATACGTGGATCAATGCGAACGTAGATATATACAGCCAGGTTTCTTTACGTTTGAAGGCCCGCCATGCTACGAGAAGGAAGATGAAAACTATTGTCAAGAGATTAACAGCCACGCTTTACGAGGCATACCGGTATACTGAAAAGAAACATCCGTTGACGTCGCCCCTACTAAATGCTGACGAATTTCATCAAAATCTTAAAAGTAAAAGAATCAGCTTAAGAACAGTAAGCAATGAAACCTAAAATTAAAATTAAAATTAAAAACTCCAAATAAAAAAAGGAGGGAAAATAATATACAACGAACACAAAAGTAAAACAAAAAAAGAGGCGTAAAAAGCACTTATGAAATTTATCTAAGTAGAGTTGAAAGCTCACTAAAATTTTAAATCGCTCTCTTGCAAATGCTCCAACTCCAACCCTTCAAACAAATTGAATGGAATGTAAGACTCCCTCTTGGCCTTATTTATAGAAATTAAAAGGGATAGTGAAGGGCCCACTTTCAAAAGAAAAAGATGGAGGAAAATGAATGTAAGAAAGTTTGAATAAAAAGAGGGGGAAAATGAATGTAGGAAAGTTTGAATAAGTCTCCTACGTGCATTATAGCATAACTAACCTCAATGCAAACACTTAAAGTTTTGATATTCGAAGTTTTAGTTTTAATACCTAATTAAAAGCAAGCATTTGTGTGGAGAGGTCCTATGGATTTGAAAGTTGAATTGAAAAGAGAAAATATACCTATATTTATAATATAGGTCAACCTACTGTAAGCTTGAAATACCTGAGGATGTTTCATAAAAATATACAGGAGCCCATAATCTTATCTATAAAAATAAGAAATAAGTCAAACGAGGAACCTTCAAAAAGAGGTGGAATTAATTTAAATTTTATACTCTATTGATTCACAGAAGTCACTTTGAGGGATAAATCTTCTTTTAAAACAACAAATTAAATTGTCAATCTATAAATAAAAAACCTACCACGGATCTTCAACTCTTTCAGTGTGAGAATGATATTAAATCAAATTCTACAAAAATCATAGGGTTTCTTTCAATCGAAAATTAAGGAATTTTATTTTAATTATGATTTTCAAAATCAATTATTTCATTAATTAGATGAAATTATATAAGTTATAAACTTCTGCATGTGCTCAGATATAGAGATTTAGAGTACAAATTTTAATATCTGAAAAGGCTGCACAGGTTAAATTGGAATCAATTAAATATTAATTTGAAAACCTAATAAAATATTAGATCAATTTACAACGTTTTCTACGCCACCGAATTCACAACATTTTGTACAAGTGAACAGAATGCGTTAGTTAAAGCATTATCAATGCACCGCATTTCCCCATACTATGAATGCTTAAATTTAAGTGCCGAGGATGCGCGGTTGTTTTCCGCTTTAGTTTTAGGATTGAGTAACAAAACCTAAAAATCTATTATAAGAATTTCATCTTAAGAAAATATCTCGTAGTTAATTTTGCGACAAGATTCGATTCTTCGTTAAATAAATAAATACATGATCTAAAGTTCTCAAATATATTCGATTCAAGCAATCAATCTACTCCGATGATGGCTATGTTGAATGGTAATTTCAATCGGAGGGGATACTTTCATCAAAATGCGATTCTAATTTCAAATCAAATTAACTCAAATTGAATGTCAATCTAAAAACTGCTTAAATAAAATTCAATCATTAAAAGCTTAAAATAAAACTCAATTTATCCACCTTTCGCAATTGTTTGTCGCGAGTGACAAATTAAGAAAACTTTAGCTCACAAAGGAGTCAATGTCAAATTAAGTGTTATACTATGTTTACTTTTAATCAATCTGTCAAGTTGCCAGTGTCCTAACTGGTTTTCTATAACAGAGCTGATGACGCATTATGCCTCGACGGATTTGGCCAAGGTTTCTATTATATTACGATGATCAGCTCAGATGCTTTCAATGGCTCGTTTGAGGTGAATCAGAGATATTGATAGCAAACACCCTCTGTCGCCTAAAGTAGATTTAAACATGTTTCCTGACAAACATCACCCCAGTCTATAAGGATGATTTGGACGACGAAACCACGTGTTGGCCGATAAGGATCCTTCTGGGGTCATTCACCGACTAAGGACTAGGGATCACGCCGGATGACAATACGGATCTAGATCAGACGTTATGATTCCCCAACCATCCGGTTTAAAAATGATGATGAATTTCATAAATATAAATCTTAAACTCCACGCTCTATATGCTACTGTTTACCTAACGACAAATTTCTTAATCGAAAGTTCTCTCACTATTATTGGGAGAGGTAATTAACATAGGCTACCATAGGAAACTTAACCATCTAAAGTCCTCACCAAATGAGGATGAAATTTCTGGGTAGTGTCTTATCTACTATTTCATCTGCCTTTTGGAAATTACACCAACACTTTAAATCATACTCTCTTCTATTCAATTTGTCGAGAGGTCGATGGCGAATTTTCGGAGCCCACAGATTTCTGGTGAATTCGTTAGGGACAGGATTCTCTTTCCATCTTTGACTAGTCATATATGTGCTATAGTAGCAATCAAATTTTTTAAAATTCAAAAACAAAAAAATGGTGATTTAAATGTGTGATAAATTCAAATTACTAATGTATATGGCTTTATATAGAATGAATCATTCTATAGAGTATATTTTTATTATACTATTATTTGTTCTGTAGTACATTTGCATCTTGAAAGTATGGAGTGAAATAATATTTAATAATTACTAATCTACATCTTTCATTTTTACAGAATGGATCTACAAAGCACTCCTTTCATCGTTCAGCTAGGGCGTGATGTGAACATCTGCCTAGCCAATGTCGTCATCAATATAGGAGATGTCAAGGCTACCATTCAATTTGGTAGCTTGAATTTCTCGGCTATCGTAGCTGCAACTCCTAAAGTGTCCACCCGTGGTACATTCGTCCAGGCGCTGGAAGGCCTGCTCAAACTCCTACAATCCATGTTCACAATCGCCAGAATAACCGCCGTGGAGTTCTCCCAGAGATCTTCAATTTTCAAAAGCTAGTCAATCAAGCCCCGTGATGAAAAGAATCGGGGCAACCGTGTCTTTAATGCCTCGTACACACTTCGCCGATTGAACCTTTTGTACCTGGAAAGCATGATCATAAAGTTTCCTCATCAAGAAGTAAATTAACTAGAAGACAAAGAAGAAGGAGAAACGCTGAGCTAAGGGCTCAGCAGATTGAACGACCTAGCAAACAACCGATACTACTGCCAGAAGCGAGTATTCCTACCCACAGCAACTTTGATAACCTAAAGTGGGTAAAAATGAATAACTCTACTGGTGAAGTAAACCAGTCTTTCTGGAAGAACCAACTATGTCAAGCTCCACCATCGCAAAGGAGACAACTTGAAACACTATATATCATAATACATAAAGTTCTCAAAGTAGCCAAGGACAGAGGCTTAATGAAAAGAAGATTTCAGAGGCCTATGGTGATGGAAAATACTAAAGCTCCACCAAGGAGGTTGTCATCTCTTATGATAACTAGTCATCGAGACAAGTATGCTTTATATGGTGAGCATCGGAGTGTGACACTTGGATCACATATCCAAGAATCCGCTGCCGAAAGGTCCCGGCGAGAGGATAATCAGATATGGAGGCCAAGGCCTCGTAATGCAATCCTGAAAAATGGAATAGGTGTGACATCTGATACATATACTCAGAAATCTGTCTCAAGAACAACTCATCAGAAGTGGATACCCAAAAGAAGGGATATCATGATGAGACATGATGTCGACACTCAAGAATCCTCTGGGATCTCATCGATTCACCCCTACAAGAGAAGGTTTGCTTTGATCGCACCTTTAATAAGAAGTGTTTGTTCGCATTGAACCGAGATCCACGGAAACGCCAATCGGAAATTGTGCAAAGAAGAAAATAATGAAGAGGATTCATGGAAGTAAGTCGCCTATATGGTCGTGGATATATGAACTTTCCTCCAAGACCGAACATGGATCTAGGGAACTTGAACCTGAATTTGACGCTTATGAAGAAGAGTCTTCACATAAGCAAATAGAAGATGGAGCTCCAATCTCTGCTGAAGATGAAGAAGAAGATCAGAATGAGAAAGAGATCATGGGTGTCGAAGCTGTCTATATGGTTGAACTAAGAAATGATCAGCCTGTTACACGCTTTTATATTCACCGTCGTCATTCAGCCAGCAATAGCTGTCTCTGCAAATACACAAGGAGAAGGACAATCAAGTTCTTCCCCTGAGGATGAGCAAGGAGCAGAACAACAACAAGAAATAGAAGAAGAAGAAGAGCTTGTACTGATTGACGCCGTGACACTAGCTAGAGAGCAAAGAGAAATGCAGCTTCAAATGAAAGTCAAAGACAAGGAGATTGCACAACTTGGTACCAAGATGAATGATATGATGGTACAAATGAATATCATGATGAAAATATTGCAGAAGAATATCACATCAAATGCATCACCTGTCTTGTCTGCTAATCAACAGGTAGCTAATAATACAACTTCTATATCACCGTTACTGTAGTACCTTAAGCTCCTATAGTACATGTTACATGAAGCGAAGAAGTTAACCCACTACCTCTCGCCGACATTTCAAAATCGGCAAGACACCTGAATAGACAATGCTTAGCTAAACTATAATCAATGAAAGATAAAGATAAATATAGCCGAGCATCCGAAAAGCTGGTGAGTAAGGGTTGTCCTTACCTAGCTGAATATGATCAAGTGTCGTACCCGAAAGGTTACTCAGTGCCAAAATTTAATACTTTCAGTGGGCTTGGTAATCCAAAGCAACATTTAGCCCAATTCAAGGCTACTTATGATAACAAAGGAGGGAACGATGCACTGCTTATTCAGTCCTAGCTAGCTTTACGGCGGCGAATTGCCAATGATTCGCTTAAAACCTCTTGAATTGGGACGAATATTTGTGAAGAGGTTCGCCAAGTAAACCGAAAAATCACAATCACCGACCTCGCTTGTTTGAAAAGGAGAAAAAATGAGTCAGTGATAAAATTCATAAGTCGTTAGCGTAACCTAAGTATGAAGTGCAAGCAATAATTGGAGGAAGAACATGCGATCCAATTATTAATGGACAATATGAATGATAAAATGACATCATTTTTATATATGGCGTCGATTGCAACATTCCAGGACTTGCTCGATAAGGTGGCTAAATTCGAAAAACTGAATCGCCCTACGTCTAAAATCTATGCAGATAAAGCAAAGAGAAACAAACCTTCAGACTCAAGAAGAAATGAAATTCATGTCGCTTCCTACAGCTGAAATGGCGAAAAACGGGTGATATATAATGTGGATAAAGGAAAAAAGCCGATGTACAATGAGGATAAGGGAAAGAAGTCTGTCTATTCTAATCCACAGCCAAAATTAGTATTGGGAGGCAATGATAGACCTCGGACATTTCTATGTGGTGGGGAGCATCCAAAACAAACAACAATAGATGATGAGCGAATGCGGCCATCTCTTTAGGAAATGATGAATAAAGATTATTCCTTTAGAAGAGACAAGGGCCAAATTATCTCAAACAAAACAAAAGTCGGTCTACATTATCGAAATTAAAGAATAAGTTGATCAAGTCAAGAATCCAAATTATTGTCCCTATCATCGGATGATCCCATTCTATTGAAGATTGTTATATCTTCAAAGATTGGCTAGAAAGGAAGTATCAATGTGAATTTACACTATCCGACAGTGTTCTAGTCAACTCTAAAAGAAAATCTACAAGGATGATTATGTCATCTTTTGTATCATTCATTAAAGACAAAAAGAAGGAGAAACAAGTTCATACTAAAGAATGGGAAACGGTAGTCTCCAAAAAGATCATGAAAATGCTGAAGTAGCTAAAAAATGTCCCTTGTGTTAAGTGGAAATCACCACTTGAACCTATATTGGACTTAAAAGAAATTCCTAAACCAAGTATTTGGGCTTTTCAGCGGTATTCTGATAAGGCTACTTCATCACAGCATGAGAAGTAGTCTACTAAACGCAAGCCTCATAAATCAAAGAAGTTGGTTAAGAAAAAGAAGATCAAGAAGAGATCTACAACTCAAAAGATCATTAACAATTTAAAAGAGTATCACCAGCCGTCAAGATGACCATTTAGGCTTGCAAACTTTATGCCTAAACTTCGTATTGCTGAATTAGATGAAGAAGATAATGGTGAATCTTTTTTAGTTGAGACATGCCGAATCATCTGCGTGATGTCAGATTTTCTTCAACATCAGTTACTCCAAAATGATAAGGGAAGTTAGACAGCCTGAGGAGTTAACGTCTGAATTTTGTTTAATGATTCAACAAGATAATAACAGTTCAGATGAAGATCTTTGTTTTCCCGACGGAGAAGAGTCAGGCTCATCGATATCATCACGTATGAAACATATGACGTTGAAAAATGAATCTAGCCCCTTTTGGCCAATCTTCCAGAATAAGAGGGGAATTTGAAGAAACTACCTCTTCAGAAGAATCTGAGCAAGATAAGGTGATTCAAATTCAGTTGATAAGCGATAAAGTCCTACCACCTTCATCAAAGAAGGGAAATGTAAATAAAGACAAAGGCAAACAAATTGAAGTCAACAAAGATATCATTCCCAGAAATCCTAGAATAAAGCCTAAATCGAGCGAGAAGATTGATTATAATACTTTATCATATCTGAGGAAGATCTCTGCACAATTAAGTGTGTATGAGGCTCTCTTGATGTCAAAAGACCTCCGAAAAACTTTGATATAAGTTCTCAAAGATCCGGAAAGTTATAAAGCTTACTTTGCGGAAAGATGCATAACTGAAGCATTGCAACTCAAGATCTCCCAGTAATCACATTTTCTGAAGAAGATCTTATGTTGGAAACAGCGGATCACAATCGTCCTTTATATGTTACTGTAGAGAGTGATGGCATCTCGATCAGCCGAATATTGATTGATTCATGTTCTTCTACCAATCTTATGAGTCTAAAGGTATTATGTTACTGCAGAGAGTGATGACATCTCGATCAGCTGAATATTGATTGATCCAGGTTCTTCTATCAATCTTATGAGTCTAAAGGTATTAAGAGGATTACATTTTGGGAGAGACAATGAAAATCTAAATTTTGTTGAATTTGAAATGCATAGTCAAATGCAACATCATGATGATTATGAAGACATTAATACTTAAATATGTTTCTCAAGTTAGTCAATCTCTATGCCCAAAAAAAGTTGAAAACCAAAATATTTGTTTAACATAATGTTTAGTGAGAATGACTACAATTTTCCTATATATATATATATATATATATATATATAGAGAGAGAGAGAGAGAGAGAGAGAGACCTACATACATACATACCTATGTTACATACATACAGCATTCAAGAATGAGGAATAAAAATCATAAAATAATACTTAAATAATAATTTAGCAAAACTGCAGTTATTGTCTTCTTTGAACTCATACCCAAATTCCTATGGAAAACTTGATTAACTGAAAGAATTAGTGATTAACAATTCATGAAACTTATAAAATATATCAAAATAAACATACCACAGCTCTTCTCTACTCCCCTTATGCCTACCCAAATTCCAGAAATTGTCAATGACATGGAAGAGTTGGTAAAGTTGTTGAGGGAGCACGTTGTTGAATGCATTGACTGGACTGTTGATGTGTCAAGGAGAAGAGGAATTTGTTGAGAAGTTGTTGCTGAGAATGAATGAAAACTAGAAGTTCCGAGAAGGGCTTAAATTTCGCAAATCCATCTACTCTCAAATTCTAGTGATAAATCTTACAATGGTGGGAGATAAAATATTTTAAGAATCAAATGGGGAGAAGTTGAGATAGAATCGAAAATCGAATGAGGAAAAATTAGTAAGGAATTTAAAGGAGCAATATCTTAGACATCGATTGGAGATAAGGATCTGGATTCAATGGATTTAACAATGGAGATAATTTCAATAACGTATGAGCTGTGATTTCAAGTGAGTTAAAACTTTGAGCAATTATAAAATTCCAAGTTTCGGACATCAGATGCATGCTTAAAGGTTTTAGAACTTCATCCATTTACTACTTACTAGTTATGATAATTCCCACAAATATGCGTTAGGGCATTTGGCCTTTGAAAATCTTTGCTTGCCATCTTTGTTATCTTTTTAGTTAACAATAATGTGACTACGTACTCCTTCAGACGTTGAAGGACTTCACTGCTGTTGCTGGGGCTGAAGTACGATCGCTAACAGCACTTTATACTGCTGTGGTACAATGCTGATTTCTATAATTTCTGAAATTAAGTTATGTTTTGAGTAGCTTCTAATATTAGATAGAAACATCTTAAATTTCTGGCAGGAAAAAAATGCAGATGGTCTTGCCCTTTATTTTGGTGAAGATCCTGCCTGTGTCCCTTTGAACTAGGTAAGAAATATATTTTTCCTTTATTGAATTAATTAATCATGCAAGCTTTCTAAAATTTATTTCTAAAAAAATGAACGGAAACCATGAGAAGATTGAATATATTCTTTATTGTTTTTTCTGAATATCGAATAATTGAAACTTAAGGGAGAAGTCAGAGTTGACATTGTTGTAGCTTATGATTAAGCAATGCCACTCAGAGGAAGGGAATAGAATTGAAGTTTTAGAACTATGTCTAATAAATAGTGTTCCTAAGATGAATTGATGTCATGGAAGTATTACAAGGTAATCCTTGACGAAAGTCAGCTGAAAAGCTATTGTAGGAAACATAGACCAGACTTCTTGGATGTGTATAATCGTAATGAGAAAACATTTAGATATTAATATGAATGGAATCATCAAATATTGTCTCTTGAGAAAAGAAAAATATGGATTGCGTGAAGAAAAATACAATAAGGCACTACTGACATACAAATTATTGTTTTGAGAAGTATTTGAGATACTAGAAATTTGAATTTTTTTACCTTGCAGCAACATTTATTTCATTTGTTGTATATGCTTAAACTATTAAACATTTTTCATACGCCTTTAATTCTTAAGCCAGTTAGCATGGTATTACTTTGCCATATTTGCTTCCTACCTCAAGAATATGAAACGTTTTCCTCCTTTGATTTGAACTGAGATTCATTTTCTTTCCCCATGAATTTTGAATTGTACGTATAATTTTTTTTTTTTTTTTTTTATATATAATATACATTGCAGTTGTCACCACCCTTCTGAATTTTGTTCGACTCTTTCGGTGCGCACATAAACAGAACTCTAAACTAACTGAACTTGAGAAGAAAAAAATTCCTCAAATAGGCTGACACAGATGTGCCTAAAAATGCAAATTCTATAAAGAAGCACGATCCAACGATGACGCTAACAGGCCTTACAGGTGATTTTAGTCCCTCCTTACTCAGCAAATCCTAGATCACCATTTCTGGTTAGGACAGCATGTACAGAAAGCTCACCTCTTACCTGGTTTGGACATGGAAATATACTCACCAGTGGGGCTTCTGGAATGGTAAAATTTTATCAAAATGACACCCCCCTCCTTTGAAGTTCAGGTTTCCCATTAGAGTCCCCCACCTTATAGCTAACTTTATCTGCTTCTTCTTCTGCAGGTATATTTGAGACCAACGGTGATCCCTCTTAGTGCAGAATCTATTATACGCCGACCATTGCACAAAGCTAACCTCACAGTTGATACGATTCTTTTTTTTCTCTGTATATTTTTTTTGTGTTCCAATTCTTTTCTTTTTTTTTTTTTTGTATGGCTGCAGGTAGAAATAGGTATATAGCTGTTGTACTATAGGCATTAGTGAAGAAAAGCAAGTGTTATAGCAAAAACGTCTTGTTTTTGCATTCTTCATTCAGGTAATATTGTAATGGAGTACGCTTAAGCATTAAGGTTTATTTCACGATTTTTTTATTCTCATTGTGCCTCTCTGAATGATTTCCTGCTCTTTGCTGCAATGAATTGCATCGTTCCTGTTGAGAACAATCATCCAGAACAAATCAGATTAGTACATTTTCATTGTATGATATACTTTGTTCAAGTAGCACTTCGCACTGTGCCACTCAATACTGTTTTTAAACTCGGTACTTTTAAGGCATATATATTAGGTTTTCATGTTCAGTCTTTGTTTTATAATTTTATATAATTTTTTATATATTTTAAATGTTAGATATTTATATTAATAATTTAATTGTATGAGAGAGAAATTGTCTCAATCAATATCACGTAGAATATAAGATTATTTAATCAAACATGATTGATGAATGCTAGTGAAAGATGATCAAATTACAAATCATTATGATAAAGAAAATAATTAGATATGCAAAATAAAACTATCCTGTTTATATCAATTTTAAGGTTTAAAATATAATAAATATTTTGTTGGAAGTCCAACGTTCATCAAAATTTAAATCAGTGATATGAAGAAATACGTTATTTTATTATTATAATTTGCATCTTTCAAATCACATTTCTTTTTATCGTTATCATCACTCTTAGATAATTTAATAGCAAACTAGACCAATGGGCCTAGAAGAGGTTTTTTTTTCATTTTTTTAGATCAATTTAAAATATTATAGATTCCTTCACAACCTAGCAATAGTTCTTGTGATGTTATTATTGCAAACTAATTGAAACAAATAATCAAGACATTAAACCAATAAAATAGCATGTTATGTGTTATATAGTGCCTATATTTAATATACTTTATCTTTGTTGAAGTAAAAACGTTCATCAAAATTTAAATCAACGGATGAAGAACAATGAAAATTTACAAGAATGATTTTCTCTATTTCCATAAACATGTTCTTCATTATCCATTGATTCATGTAGTTGGTTTGATCCTCCATCATTAAATCATAGGTTTTAAAGAGTTCTTTATTATTTCAATTTAATATTAGATTTCACAACAAACCTTCAATTTCTTACATTACATTTTATCAACCAAACAAAAAAAACAAGTCATAAATTAAACCAAATAACTATAAAGTAATCTTAGAATCTTTTATACATTTCTTTTATATTTACTATGCAGTAACTAAATATCTTACTGAACCTTGTTAAACCTATATTTTAGCTTATGTGCCTCTTCATTATGATCAAAAGCTTGTTATTTTGTGCTATTAATATAAATGTATTTGATTTGATAAATTTATTCGAAATTGATGATTTACTACAAAATCTATGAAGCTTTGTGATACATTGAGTAATAATTATAATTTCATTTGAAAATAATGAGACAACAACTAAATAATAGAAATCATAATTAAATTACATGTATCATAACAAATTCACATGCTAATAGACATGATAAGGAATATGATTCGAAGTATTATTTTTTCTCAACATATTTATGATTGTTGATATTTTCTTTTATTTTATTTTACTTATGTCTTGAATTGAAATTAAATATAATTAAAGTTATAAAATATGTTATTTTTATTTGTGGTATTGGTGGTGATCTATGGAATCAATAGTTGTGATGGTAATTAGTGGCAATCAATGATGATGGTGACTAACAAAAATTATATTATGGGCAATGTGACAGGTGATATTAACACATAGTTGGTGGTAATAAATTTGTTGAGTAATTTAAAAATAATGTGATTTTATTTAAAAAATATGTAATAAAATCACAAAAATATATCAAATAAATATCTTTTAAAAACAACATAAACAATAAAAATAATAATACTATATTTTTTTGTCAATTCATTGTTATTTGATATAACATATAATCTATGATGCACGGACAAGGAGACATAGACAATACACGAGATATTTTTATTTTTAAAAATATAACACGTTATTATAATAATAATTAATAAATAAAATATTAAAAATAATAAAAAATAAGTCATTTAATTAAAATTTTAAATTAATTACTCAAGTAATATATATCTATATTACTTAAGTAATTTATTTTATTATATTTTAATAATCCTAATAAATAAAATTTATTATCAATTCTAAATTTATAAGTTTAATTCTAATTTTTTTATAATTTTAATTATTTATAATAAATATATCTTATTATTTTATTTTTAACTCAAATCTCATTTTCTAAAATTTTAAAACTCTATATAATAATTTAAAATATAAAAAATTATATTTAAAATATTTTTTATATATTTTAATTCAATTATTTAGGACACACATATCCTTTAATTTTTAATATTATTTTAATCGGATACTTCTCTGTATCCGACACGTGTATGAAGTGTGTCGGACCGGTGTCCGTGTCCATGTCCGACAAGTGTCAGATATTACAAACATTATTTTTAAAATTGTTAGTGCATCATAACATATAATTCAATTTTGTGTATATTTACATATCTAATACTTAAACATTAATATTTGAATATATAACACTTAACCTTTTAATATCACAACATAAATATCACTCTCACCTATTTTAAAAAGTAAAATACACATTTGCATGCATAAAAAAATATTGTGTAAATATAAAATTATAAGTAATACATCAAAATTGTGTGGTATGTATGTAAATATTCCTTGTATGGAGCATTTATATACATACCACATAATTTTTATATATTTATACATCTAATATCCGAATTATGATATTTAAATGCAAAACTCAAATCTTTAAAATTACATAAAAACATCACTATTATTATCTTTTTAAATATAAATACATATTTTCATGCATAAGTAAAATATTAAATATAAAAAATATAGGTATTATATATATAAATATATGAAAATTGCGTGGGTTGTCTATATCCTAACATTTTCCCTGTTTTTTTGGCTTTAAATGCAAATCAAAATAGAGAAGCTGTAAAAGTTTATTTAAATTACAAAGTCTTTCATATTATGTCACGCTGCAGGATTTTCAGCTGATTATTAGCCAAAACAGCAGCTTTACCCACCTCCTTAGCTCTGTTGGTGGAAAAATTATTAATCAAATTTTTTCTTTTTTTAAAAATTTTAAAAAAAGAAAAAATAAATAAAAACGGAGCCTTCTGATTGGAGTCCTCACGCGACTGGACGTAATATTTGCCCTGGTGAGGCGACACGGGTATTCCCACCGCTCGGTTCTCGAATGACAGCACTACCCAATGGATGAAAAGAAAAGTACCGCTGCTTCGAGCTTTGAGATTCACGTCAAAGTCACATCATAAAGTTAGATGAGTTAGATCACCCAGTTACCAAAAAAAAAAAAAAAAACAGCAACTTTAGAATCAGATAGGGGACATTCAGAACTTATTTGATAGCAAAGCTTAGAACATAATTTTGGTTTAGCGGCTCACTTATTTCGAGAGTTGCAAGTTGTTTAGAACTTTAAAGTGTTGGTTTAAACTGTTGATCATAACTTCTGCATGGTTCAGTTCATCGAATATTTGAAGCCCAGCTTATTGTCCATTAATGCTTCCTGGTCTCTGAGTAAGCATGCTATCACAAAACCCTCCACCAATGCTAACTATGCCTTATTCTTGTATAAGATTTTAAGAGAATAAGAAAGACATTAAAGAGGAGGGGAGTAAGAGGAAAATTTTCGCAAAAGAAAAAGAGTTTACAAGACCTAAACTCTTGGGCTTACACTCGGATGGCTCAAAACCTTTTGGATGGTTATAAAAATGATCGATAATTTAGCTTAAAATTAAAAATCACTCGAAAATCAAATCAAAATTTGAATCAGATCAACATAGAATCAAACATATTAAGCCAAATTATAAGCTAAGAATTTAGATCAAACCTACTCAAAATCAAATCAAATTTTTTTATTATTAAGAAAAATTAAATGCGTACATAATACTTCAATTTGTAACAACAAATTTATTATTTTAAATTAAATAACTATAAATATTATCTCATCAAAAATCATATTTTTCTTTTATTTTATATACTTAATTTAATTTTTAAAATTTTTTAAAAAATCATTATTTATCAAATTTGAGCTAATTCGATCAAAATGAATAAACTCCAATTGATTTCTAGCCAAAAAATAGAGGAAAAACTAGAGTAAGCTCAAAATCAAAATAAACTTAATAAAAATCAATCAAAAATAAGTCAAGTCACCTCAAAATCAAATAATTCAAACCACGAGCTGAGTTCAAACCGCTTGAAAATCTTTTAAACCTATATTAAGCCGGCCTCAAGTCAACTCTTTAACAACCCTTAAGGATGACTCTATTTATAGTTCTCACCTAAGAACATTCTAGATTTACAATATATATATATAATCTAACAGTATCGAATAAATATTTCTTAATCCTCAAAACACTTCACAAGTGACTACAACTTCAAGAAGAGAAATTTTAAGTAAAAACTTCTCAAATTGTCTGTTTATAATTTCTGTGGATCTATATATAAGTTCTTGTCAGAAACAGAAGCTAGCTTAGCGCCAGTCATCGCTGTCTTCATCCATCGTATTAAGAATATTACCTCACAATACGAACCAATAGAATTCGACCGTTAATTGACAATAATAAACCCTAGCAGCCGCCCCTACATTTGAAAAGTCTACAACTAACGCATAAACTATAAATGCAATTTCAGTCAAAGACTTGAATTAATACAGAACAGAGAGAGCAAATCAATAATTATGAGATAATAATCGTTGTACTAATTATAAATCCAAATCATGTACAGTTCTGATTCCTTTCCTAGGCTTATATATATATTGTATACAAGACTATTCCTTCAAGTGTTTGATGTGATCAATTAGACTAAGACTGCATTCTCCTAAATATCTATCTACACAAAAAAAAATACTAGTTAAGGAGAAACAGCCTAATTAAGATCAACAGCAAAGTGGAGAGAGAGATTAGGATGTTGGATTAGGAGGAGAGCTTGTAGTTGGTTTAGCAATGGTAAAATTGGAATTAGAAGGAGCCCATAAATCAGCGCCATTGGTGTTGGGTACGTTCACAGTGCAGGTGAGAGGTACCAGGCAGAGTCCCCGGCTCTGAAGATCTCCCAGCTTCTTCCCGCTTCCTCTATTCCCTGCAAGACCCACAAAGTTCATCCTTTAATAATTATATTTATGTGTAGGTGAAATCTGATATATGATATTATGATATAAGACTGTGATAGTTTGTAAATGATATGCAATTCATATTTTCTTATAAAATCTTTACTCCTGCATCCATACATCCTCACAAGGAAAAAAATTAGGTATGACCTACTATAAATTACTTACTGCATGAGTAACAAATGGTCACCCTTTCCTTGATTCAAATAAGGTGTCAAAAGATTAGAAATGTTGCAAGTATCCTTAATGTTGATCGAAGCAATAAGGTTGAATTTTGAGATAACCTCCATGAGGCAAAGGTAAGAGAGGGGATTGAGGCGACCAAGATGATCATCCTCATAGAAGTGAAGATAGCACCACCTTGAGGGGATTGATTAAGTAAAACTACGAGGTCGGGAAGGTCATTACAGATGACCGAGACAATCCCCCCATTTAGTAGTGAAGGCGGTATAAATCTTATGGGAGATGAATGAGGTGGTGCTAAAAGATAAGGAAGGCCACTGATGGTGGTTAGGACAGTCCTCTTAGAAGTAAAGGTGATACTACCTTAAGGTGATGTATGATATAATTCTGAAAAGTTGGTGAGGTCATTAGGAATGGTTGGGACCAACACCTAGAAGTGAAGGGCACCATAACCTTATGTAATAAGAGAGATGACATTAATAGGATAAAGAAGTACTTCAAGCAGTGGTCATAACTCCAAAAATTTTCTACAATCCAAATGATTTACTAGTAGATTCTAAGAGATATTTTGCTCTTTCTTCAAAATATGCATAAATAATCCTTATTCGTTTTAATAAGCTTTCCCATGATTAAAACATGACTATTTGATCTTATTCTTGGTTTTGGTTGACCAACTTGCTAAGGCCAATGGTAAAGTAGGTTATTGATGGCAGGTTAACATTGATAATCCAATGTCAGTCACTATTGATAATGTCATTGATCTCTACACCATGAGTTATCATAGGTGACCAATCAACATCTCAATGGGCCTATTAAGGAGAATAATTTCAAAAATCTTCATTATTTAAATTTGGGTTCACCAAAAAATACCAATAATGTCATTAATTTTATATTAATTACTCATCTTTTTTCAAGCTACCATTCATCCTAGCCCACTCACCAAACAATATGTATAGGCCTTAGGAACTCCAAAAAACTAAAAAATTATCATATGAGACGCATAAACATGGATGCACCTTGGCACGATTGGATTGCACACCACATTGATGCTTCCAACCAGAGCTTTTTGAGAGGTCAATTCCCATCTAATGGTACAGCTTAACCCTTTTTACCAAATATGACATAGTTTGTACGTAAAGGAATTGTCGATCGAGTTTGGGTTGACCAATCTAGCAAAAGTTGGGTTGAATTGCCTTGATTTGCACATGTTCATGAATTTAGGGTCCTTTGGTTATTGGATTTCTGCATTTCTGATGTCATTGAATTTGCCATCATTAGATGATTCTTCATGCTAATATTTCATAGCATTTCATGTTTATTCTCTTTATAAATGAATTTCTAAAGTAATTTAATAAGTAGTTCAATCTCCTTTTTATGGTTTTGAGATTCATGCTTTAAACTAAAAATTATACTTCATGGATTAAGAATTTTTATCATCTCAACAATTAATCCTATTTTTATCAACAAGTTGAAAACATCAACCTCAAAAAATTATGCACGTCCCAAAGTTGAAGGCAATGTCACTCAAATAGATTTCAAGTGGACCTACCCTTTTGAGCATAAAATATATAGTTACCCATTAGCTATAAATCTATTAGTATTATAACTCTAGCATTTTCTATAATGCTTTAGAAAATGCTTTAGCAAAAATCATTTAAATGAACAATCAAAAGTTCTCTTTACCTATTGGAGGTTGAAGTAATGTGACATAGATGACTAAGGTTGTTAGTTTAGCTTGAAAATCGAGGATCGCTCAAAAGTCAAATCGAAATTTAAATCAGATCGAGATCGAATTTTTTTTCGTTGAGCCGGCTATGAGCCAAATATTTGGATCAAACTTTTTTTCGATCAAATCTCGAGCCGGACACAGATCGGATTGAACCAGCTTGAGATTAGATCAAATTTATCTATTATTAAAAATATTTAAATTTATATATAATACTTCTAAGTTTGTAACAATAAATTATCCCTAAAATTAAATGTATATAATTATAACTTGTAATCTTTTAAAATAAATATAATATATTTATAAATATAAATATTATTTTTTGAAAATCATATTTTTTTATTTCATGCACTTAATCCAAATTTTTTTAAAAAAAATTTAATAATCATTTTTATTAAATTCAAACGACTCGATCAAAATGAGCCAACTCCATTCAAATTCTAGCCAAAAAAAAGATGAAAATATTCAATTCGAGCTTGTTCGAAATCAAAACGAGCCAACTAAAAATTGATTAGAAAATGAACTGAGCTGGCTCAAAATCGAATGGTTCGAGCCATGAGCCGATCTCAAGCGGCTCAAAAATATTTCGAGCCAACCTCAGATCGGCTCGAAATCGGCTCTTTAACTGCCCTATAGATGACAGATCTAAGGAAAAAAGATTGTGTGGCTCAGTGATTCATTTTAAAGTGCATATTCTTGGCCAAAATATATGATTCTCCTTATATTTCAATGCCTTGTCTAGCTCTTTTTTTTTTCCCTACATTTTATTATGAAATCTTCCCTTTGCATTTTTTTTATGTGAAACTATCCATTTTATTTTTAGGAGGTTTATTTTTTTGACAATTTCAATGATTAATCTTTATATCTTTGAACTTTCAAACAATTTTGACGTGAAAAAATAATTTAATTTTATTGCCACCCAACCATGAATTTTTCACACATCAAAATGCTTTGATTTCTTAGTGAATTTCATGTTATAAATGAAATTTCAAATAATTTACTTTTGTTGCAACTAACTTCAAAATATTATTATTTGATTTAACCACATGGAGAAAATTGCAAAATGTTTTTGCGGATTCTCCCATGCATCCTAATCTTCAAAAAATGAATCTCAAGATAATATTCATTGAAAAATTCTCACATTGAGAAAAGATAACCCATACTTTCTCATACCATAATTATTTTTATTTTTTGTCATTACTTTCTTTTGATGCATCATAATAAATCACCCTGACATATGAAATATATTAAAGGGTACACTATCTCTATAAGGTGAAATGCATGTGATCAAAGTGGTTTAGTGGTGCAAGTGTAAGCAATGCACCCAACGATGATTTAAGTGGGAACTAAGCAATATGTAAAGTGAGAACAACTAATGGTGCAAACTTTAAACTTTTATGAAGAGGAGTTCACAATGTAGTTGATATGGAAGGTGAAGCTATTTGAAAAGAATATAATGTGGATGACCATGGAATAGGCAATGAAGTTTCTTCTTTAGTGAACTGTTCATTAAATACTTGCTACACACATTATCTAGTCTTTGCAATGATTAAACTTCTATTTTGTTGGTGAGACATTGTTATAAAACACCTTAATTATGTAATTGTGTATTGTATAATTTTAGTCAATAAAATTATAAGCTTCTTAATCTTGTTGTGACACCTACATTGTCTAGATTGATAGTGAGATTTCTTCAATTATATTGAATAGCAAACATCTTTATCTTTAATAGAAATTTTATATTTGTTATCTTATTTATCATTTAGCCAAAATATTTCACCAAGGTCAAAAGACTTTGTCCTTGCCCCACCCCTCTTAGAAAAGATCAATCCCTTCAAGTGATTGTGACACTCTAGTTTATGATTAGTCTATTATAAGAAAACACATTATCAACCAAACATATGGTTTGAGTCTTAGAAAGATCCAATGTGAGTTGAAAAGGAAGAGCGATAAAAGCTTTATGAAAAGTTATACCTTCAATTGAACTTAATTATTTGATGGGAATAATGAGCATGAAATCTTGTAGGCATCTCAAGGAAAAAATATTGGCCTCTTAGATTAGCTGCCTACTTATGAACTTGTGGGAGATGTAGTGTTGTCAAATGGATGGCAATAACTTCACTTCAAATTTATTGAACCTTAAGATTAATTTCTTGTTTATGAACTTATGGACTTGGTAAATAAATAACAACTTCACTTCAAATTTATGGAACCTCTACATGTCATGACTCAAATGGCTCTTCAAGAATGCCTAAGATCTCACATAGGGAATAAGAAATTAAAAGAGATTTTGATCATTCTTCAAGATCATTAGTCAGAATTTTATTTGATTATCAAAATATATGCAAGAGATAATTCAAATGAATATACTAAAATATTTGGATATCTTTTATGAATATTGATTAAAGCATAATTAAATAACTTCAACTTGTAAAAGAAA
The DNA here is from genome assembly GCA_021442155.1 of Cymbidium sinense. NCBI lineage: Eukaryota > Viridiplantae > Streptophyta > Magnoliopsida > Asparagales > Orchidaceae > Cymbidium > Cymbidium sinense. Next base: position 108,926,464 of record CM038225.1, read on the forward strand.
AGATCAAATAAAATCTCTTTGGATTATTAAGCATTGATTATGAGGCTCTTGAAGTGCATAATTATGAGTTTAAAGGTAGAAGTATGTTTTAGGCCATTCCTAGCCCTTCAAAGTCATTTCCATGATTCCACCCAAGGGTTAGTTTAGTCTTGATTGTACATGTTACCCAAAACCAAGAGATGAGATTATCTTAAAAAGTTTCTTTTCTCTTATACACAAAATCTTTTATGGAAGAATAATTTGATAAAGATTTCCATGCATTACAATATTCACATAGACATCAGTGTAAAAATCCATTAGATTATAATCCAGATAAGATCTTGAGCCAATGATATGATACATAATTGCTATATTGAAGTCATGAACATCTACCTTGGCGCATTGCTTCATTTGAAAATAAGTTGCTTTTTTCTCACCCAAATTAGAATTTAATCATAGCAACAATTTTCAAGGTGTTTATCAACTAGCCTAATTGATACTAGTGAAGAGAAGTGTTGACCTCAATGTCTACTACATAAGTTGAATCGAGCTCGCAAGCCGAATTCCACGGACTTCAAATGCGATGGCGCGCAAATCGGAGCTGAAATGCACCACGGCACCAAAAATCAATCGAAATGATCTCCAATCGACGAACTTTCATCAGAATCAAATTGATTAATATACATATTGAAAATTCGACCAACCAACATTTAAGAAATTCCGATGCGCCTACGCATATCGAGGTCGAGGGACGCGTGAACCAAACGCCTTCAATCGAAAAAACGATGCGCTGCATCCGAAACATCGAGTAACATAAAATTTATATCCAATTTACTTATGTGCGGATACAATCGCGAAAAGTCAAAATTGTAATTTATTTAATATCTCAAATTAAAAAAAAGAGAGAGAAATCTACCTATATATATCTACTTATACCAGCCAAGAGACACAACCCTCATTCAGCGTTCTTTCTCGACACTTAATCCCTCTCTCACTATACCAAAGTCGTCTTCTCCCGGCCAGCCCAAAAGATCCTCTCATTCCAGCTTGTTGTTGCCCCTTCTCCTAGCACCCATCCCACTGCGCACGAGCCGAAGCTTCCTCTTCCTCCTTCTTTGAGCAGCATGAGCAACCTTTCCGTTCATCTCCTCCTTCCAGAGCCTTCCTCCCACGCAACTACCCGAGCCTCCCTCTTTCTCCCTAATTCGCACAAGACTGCACAGACGAGTGAACGAGCTTCGATTCTTCTCATTTGACAGTCCAAGCAACATCCAAACTCTCCTCTAAATACTGAACTCCCTCTGGCAAAACCAAGCGAGTGGTTCAGGTTTCACCTCTTTCCTCCCCTCTTGGCCAAACCTTCCAAATTGAGTAACAAGCCCTAGCCAATCCACTCTCCTTCCTTTTTTCCAACCGAGCCTCCAGGTTGTTTCCACTTAACTCTTAGCTTTATATTACTATTTTGATTCTCTTTCTTGGATAAAATGAGTTTGGTGAGCTCTTCTTGCATATGCTTCCTAAAGTTGAGTTGTGTTTTCTCTATGGAATTGAAATGAGGAAGAGAAGTATTGTTTGATATGTGAAATAATTTGAATCATCGCATGTCATTTCTTTTAAGTTGCTTAAGCAAAGGGGAAAGGGGAATCAGTAGGATTTTTTTTTGCTTATGTGGAGTTGCCTTTGCTTTGTTCTCGCTTCTCTCCATCATTAGGTTACTCTCTATTATGCAAACAATTATTACACAACCTATTTGTCATGTACAACTTGTTATAGTCAAAACCTATTGGAAGCAAGCTCTCCATCTACTCAAAATTTTTCCACTTTGCCTCTTTTCTTTGTTTGGTCACTTGCAATCATGAAGGGAGGGGATGAAGAGAGAGTTGAGTGGCTTTGCTAACATTGTCTTGTTTTACTCTCTTTTGCTATCACTAAGTTAATTAACTTTGAAGCGCAATCTAAGATGAAGTTTTGTGCAAGATTAAAGCTTTCATTTAAGGTTGCATCTCACCTCCATGTATTCATGAAAATAAAATTACAAGAGATGCTATGATCATAATTACATGTTCGTTGCTCAGGCACAACAAGAAAATCTACTAGACCTAAGTACTCGTGCATGCTGCTTCAGCATGTCGAGGAAATTAGGACGCTCTTTACACAGGTTTGAAGGCCTATGCGATGCTTTTCATAAGCGCGGTAGGTGCAATAAAATCATTCCACCGCAGTGTCGCAAGACACCTACTATGCATGCTTTCCATAAGCGTGGTGGAAAGGCCTCAGCACTCCCGATACAGCCCCCTACACGGGGATGATGCTGGGAGGCTGCCGGATTTCATTTCAAACGTATGTACATAAGCTTGCCTAGCATATTAATTTCATCTACTTATTGTTTCAATATAATTGCAAATATCTGCTAGACATAAATACTCGTACATGTTGCTTCAGCATGTCAAGGAAATCAGGATGCTCTTTCCACAGGTTTGAAGGCCTATGCGACGCCGGTAGGTGCAACAAAATCATTCGGTCACGATGTCGCAAGAAATCTAACATTCACGCTTTTCATAAGCGTGATGGGAAGACCTTAGCAGTCCCGATGCAGCCCCCTACACGGGGATGACGCCGAGAGACTACCGAATTTCATTTAAAACACAGATATTAAAGGCCTATGCACGCTTTCTTAAGCGTGGTGGAAAAGCCTTAGCAATCTCGATGCAACCCCCTATACGGGGATGACGCCGAGAGACTACTGAATTTCATTTAAAACACAGATATTGAAGGTCTATGCACATTTTCTTAAGCATTGTGGGTTTAGAAGATTCTCTAAGCCACAGTGTCGCAAGAAACTGACTATGCATGCTTTCTTAAGCATGGTAGGAAAGCTAACACTCCGATGCCTACACGAGGTTACCAAATTTTGCTAAACTCAACTCACACAGAGTGGAATTAAGATGAGGCAGTTAAACCAAAAACTAATTTAATCAATGTTTAAATTTAGTATCAACTTAAAATCAAAATTGCATATGTGAGCTCTAAAATTTTAAAAAAAGAAATCATATCATAAGAACTTAGATTCAGGCAGTATTTAAAGGAGATTTGACAACTCTCTAATGAGCATAAATCGAGCTCCCAATATACTTTCTAATTGAGTTATGTCAAGTATTGATATAGTCGAATTTTTCAAATAAAACATCTCCGGCTAAAGGAGAGACAATCCTCATATAAAATGTAACCCATGGAAGGGCTTGAAATGGAATTGTCCTCAATTTGATCACTTGTCCATAAGCAACAATAAAATTTGATTGCTCGCTTATGAACATGATTGTGATATTTCATCAAAACTTAGATCATTTCATCCCATACTAGGATTAAAATGATGATATTTGAACATATATAGATAGTAAGGGACTGAGCGATTTTCGAGCAATGATATGACTTGACTCACTTAGTAAGAAGAGATAGAGTATCTCACTCAAAGGTAACTTCATATTTAAGCTCAATGCTTCGAAGTGTATGCAAGAAATCTAAGTTAAATCATACATCATAAGGTAGATGTATATGCAAGCCTATCACACTGAGAAGTATAAAAAAAAAGAGATTTAGATGACATAATATTCTATACATTCTGATGAAACTTCACACTCACATTTAATACTTTGATATTTGTGCAAGTAACTCAAGTCAAAATACTTACATGTATTTCGAGGTGAATCCAAATTTAACTCAATACTTTGGGGACTATAAAAGTTACTTTGAGAAATGTGTAAATCTTTTAAACCATGTGAAAATCAATAAGCAATCTTAAATACACGTATGTCCCGACATAACAAACTTAGTTGAGGATCGGGGCTTTTCGGGGTCGAGGATTAACAAAACCTAAAAATTCAAAAATAATATCATAATATTTTCAACTTAATGAAATATCTAAGAAGTTGATTCTGTCATATGACAGTAGATTTGATTCTCCATTATTAAATTAATAGAGTCGACAGTATCTAAAACAATAAACTAAAAGATCAAGCAAACTTATGACCCCGATGATAGCTATGTTGAATGAAGATTTCAACCGGAGGAGATACTTTTATCAAAACGTGATTGTTATTTCAAATAAAATCAATATAAGTTAAATATCAATCCAAATGAGAAATCTGATAAATTATTAAGCTCAAAATGATTAAATGAAAATCATCAAGTTAAAAGACTTAAAACAAAATTCAATTAATCCACCTTCCGCAACTGTTTGTCGAATGTGGCAAATTAAGAAAACTTTAGCTTACAAAGGAGTTAAAGCTAAATTAAGTGTTTCATTATGTTCACTCTCAAATAATCCCATGTCAGCAAAGACATGGCCCGTATCCTCCGATCCGTTTAAGAGTTCACATCATAATACTGAAAGTCCATGACCGAATGGTTGTCAAATGACTCACTATATTACACATAGTCAGATGCTCCCCAATGGCGTTGTCCTTTGAGTTGTGAACCATAAGATACTTGATAGACAAAAAAACCCTTTGTTAGTTAAAAAAGTCTGACAAACAATACCCTGGTTAAGAATTTCTTCAACACCCAATTGACAAAGATCTTTCGTCTATCGACTACCTAAAGTGTAAGAGACCACGAGACAACCGGATGACGTAACCATAGATCTAGATCACGCCATCGTTCCCCAACACCGCTTTAAGCTAAATATAATGAATTTTATAAATCTTAAATTTTAAACTCCACAGTCGCTACTATATGTTATGCATTTAGAATCTAATGACTCCTTTAATCGAAAGTTCTCTCAGAGATATAAATGGCTGCCATGGAAACCCTAAACTAGATCTAAAGTCACCAAACGAGGTAATCTGGATGGTCTTATCTATATTTCATCTGTTTAAAAAATTTCACTGACACTTTAAATCACTCTCTTCATCGAGAGGCCGATGGCGAATTTTCGAAGCCCACAAGAAGTTACCTTTTTTCTCAATCAAATCCAAAAGGTGAGGCTTTCTAATGATATAAGCAGGAATTGAACCAAAGATCTTGATAACAACTTCTAAAGCTCTTGATAATCGGATTAAAAAGTTTAATATAAATGATTTGTTGATGAATTATTGATAAATATGTAGGTGGCTTATGCTAGTGTAATAACATGAGTCATTTAGCTAACTAAGGAGTGGTCATCACTGTTATTAGTAAATATGTGAGTGACATTATTTGTTAAAGCACCAATGTAGCATAAAGATGTAAGAATGATACGATCAATAATGGAGAAAGTGATGCTATGGGGATGCAATAAAAATCTTGGAGGAGAAAGTTATGGCATAAGTTGTGTTGTAGTATAAGTATTGAAGGAAATGACAATAGCATAAGCAAGTTTGTGGAACATGCTACAAAAAGATATAAACAATACTTCATTGCAAGTCTAAAAAGAAATGACCTCAATCCAAGCCTGGAGCCAATGATGACTACAATGCAAAAAAAAGTTGCAATATAGGCCTTGAAAGAGATAGTTGCTGTAAAAACAAGGTTATAATTCAAGTTTATAAAGAGATGCATGTATAACAAATGAGGCTACGATGTATTTTAAAGGGGATGGTTATTGCATAAGAAAGTCCATAATGCATGTAGGGAGTTAGTAAAGGCTATGACACAAGCAAGGCTGCAACACAAGTCTAAAGGAGTGTCAAGGACATGATGTGAATTAGGGATAGATGTGACTTGATGTCGATGGGGGGATGCAACTATGTAGATGAAAGAGGTAACCAAAAATAGATGGAAAAAATCAACATAATGTGATATAAGGTTGCATATAGTCAATGTACATGCCCTCTTATGTTGGCCGTAAGAAATTGTGACTTTTTGGATACAAGGAAAGCATTTCTTTAGCATGCCCATACATATAAAACCATCTCATCTTATCAAGGTAATTTAGCTATAAAATAAAAGTTGTTGACAAAGGGAGCACATAATTTTTGATATATCACCTATAAATATAACTAATGAGCATGAATCTTCAGGCAACATATGTGTTGGAATATTTCAAAATTAAACTAAAGATCATTTAAACTCCAATTTTAATAAACTTATAGTTGAATGAAACATCTTGATGAGACAGACCCATCGACACCAAAAGTGATTCGATCAAATTCAAATGAGCTTAAATTAAACCATCGAAATATGATTAAACGATTTAAAATATTAATTGAAGAGTAAAATGACCACTAAATTTGATATGCTTATAATCAAATTAAGTGGCTCGATGAAAGAATATAATGAGTTTAAAATAATTTAAATCTAAGATCATTAAGACACTTAAATGCTAAGAAAATGATTTATAATCACGAGATTCGATACGAACGGTCTCATGTAGTGCTTTAAGATTTTAGTTAAATATACCTAAATATCTCTCCTAAAATTATATAAATAGGATCTCATTTTAACCAAGAGGAGTAACTAAGGGCTAAGCTTAATAGCATAACGATGCATTTGAGGCACAGCTACAACTATCTGAAAAAATAGTGATGGAATTGCTGAAATAAGAAACTACTGTTTAAAAGTTAGGGTGATTATTATAATTTTTATTTTAAAAAAATCCGACTGTAGCTTTTTGGCAATCACTGCAGTCTATCAAGCCAGGTTAAAAAACATAACTTTCTCACTACAAATTATCTAAAACACGACAAAAATGCAGTTTCTAACTGGCATTACAGCGCATTTCTGCACTGCCACCACTGCCCCAATGACACCCTAAACCAACCATTACAATCATTCATCACTGACCACCACTATCAATTGTCATCGATCGTCGCTAGTGATAGTTACAACCTTACCATCGTGATGCAAATATTGTAGTTTTATCTTTAGGCTCTTTTGACTTAATTTTTGTAGAAAAGATAAATGAGCATCTCAAACTTTATAATCCTATCTTCTCCAACTCGAGAGAACAATGAAACTTTATAATTTCAAATATATAATTGATTATTCTGATTGGACTAGACCCCAAGGTTTTATCGTATTGGGGATTTCTTCCTTAAAAAATCTTGTTGTCTACCATTATTTTTATTTGCTTGTAAGCTAGACATTCTTATTGAGCTAAGACTTGAGTTATACCTATTGTGAATTTTTTGGCACGCTATAATTTCAAAGTTGGATGAGACTTTTGCATCAATAAAAGAGGAGATTTGATGTCGATGAGTGAAGCAACAGTGTCAATAAAGTGACATGATGTTAATGAACAAAACAACTTTAAGGCAAAGGAGGAGCAATAATTTCAATGTTGGATGAGACTTTTGCATCAATAAAAGAGGAGATTTGATGTCGATGAGTGAAGCAAGTATGTCAAAAAAGTGACATGATGTTAATGAACAAAACAACTTTAAGGCAAAGGAGGAGTTAACTTTATGTTGATAATAGAGGTAAGGTGCAACTTGATGCCGACGAAGGAATAGACTAGATCTTGATGAAGCATACAATATTTGTTGCACTAATTAATAATAGTAATTCGCATTTGTTGTTGAAAAGCACTTACATGAATGGATCCAGGTGGTGATAGGAAAGGTGTTTTCATTTAAAGAGAGCTTGAAAATCCAATCATTCACTTAGCTGTTTTAAATATTATACATGATTCATATTCATTCAGGCAAAAAAAATATTTTGTTTCAATAGATTAAAGAATATTTTATAATCAACCATAAAGACTAATACTTCCCCCTTTTAAAACATGACTAAAATTTATTTATATTTTAATTTTAATTTATTTATTCAATTTACAATCACTTTAAACTCAAATCTTAAACCATAACCTTGCATTAAAACGAAAAAACTAACAAATATTTATTATTATTATTTCAATCTTACCTTGCAACATAGTGGTCATGATATTTAAACTAAACACTATATTTCTTGTCTAAATCGGTTTGATTTAAGCCCTGTTTCAGTCTCGGGTGTCTATAGAGTTTGAATCTTGAGGAACAGATGCGTGAGTTTGCCATGAAGCTCAAATGTTATAAAAAAATATATTAGTAATTTATTCTTTTTTATTTGTAATTCCGGAAACCTTTTAATTTAGTTTTTCCTGGTGATTTCTTTCAGAGTGTTGGAGTAGAAAAACTCAGTCAATACCTGCAACGAAGCAGAAGATGGCAGCCGTTGAAGCAGGTACGGCGAGCTCAGGACCTGACAATAAAAAGCGATATTTCCGTGAGAGAGAGAGAGAGAAGTGAAATGGTAGAAAATATATATTATAGTAGCATTGAAATTCACTATATATTTTATATTTATATATTATTCACATCTAATAATTTCTCACTCTACATTCATAAAGAAATATTTTTCACTGAGTAGAGAGAGAGAGAGAGAAGCACCTGAACCTGTTCGTGGAGGAACCGGATATAAGCCAAAGCTTCGTGGAGAACCGAGGCTGTATCAGACTGCACCAATGACCAAACAATCCCCCATGGTCAAACTCCCTTCAACTCTAGTATTCAGACTAAATTCCAAGGTGGCCCCAAGAAAACTAAAAAAAAAAAAAAAATCGAAGAAGAAAGCGTAAAACAATACCACACACCTTACCAAAGGGCGAAACCAACTGCTGCAATGCTGCAATCCTGTCTCCTAATCTCTCCTTCCTCACCTAAGTTTTCATGCACAAATTACTTTTTACCAAAGTAATCACCTCAATACAAATACGATCCTTCTAAAATAAACACCTTTATAGATCCCTTAGAGCCAGACCCATCCTTCTTCGCCTTCCTGCTCCCACCTCTCGATCTCATGCGGCCATTAATCTCCTCTTCCTGAACATATTGATCCCACCATGAATGCATTATATGCCTCAATCCTTCATCAAATCATCAGCCATCCTTTTCAAAAAATTTCATTAAATATTACCTTTATAGAAGCTTTGGAGCAAGCGGTAATGGAGTTTGAAGAAGGGGAAGATGAGAGAGTAGACAGAGAAGAAGAATCACTCGACATCTGCGCTCCAGCTTCTTGTCCTCCGCCACCACCATAGCAGAACATAGAGGAAGCATAATTCGTACAAGAAGAAGGAGATGAGAGCAGAAGCTCTACCAAGCCTTCTTCCTCATCTTCTTCTTCCTCTTCCCTTCGCTCTATCTCCATCATCAACAAAAGTCGAAAGAGGGAGTGAATTATAAGTGAGAGAGAACCCAATAAAGCTAAAGGAAAAGACAAGACTAATGAACTCTAAAGATAGTCTAAGAAGGTCTGACAAGCCCTTCTTCTCCTGGAGTGATGTGTTGCTAGAATCGGGTAGGTGCCAGTTAACTGGTTAAGTTAATTTATTTGATAAAATTATGTCTTCGAAACTGCTGTTTAAAAAACTAAGATAAGTACACTTTTTTAAAAAAAATAAAATAAAATCTCAACTTTCTAGTTATTAACATAGTTGATTAAACTTAAAAATATAATTTTTTATTACAAATTAATTAAAATATAATTTTATAATAATTTATCAAATACTTTAATTTAAATCACATCGCAGGAGAAACATCATCATAAATAGAGCCTAAGTTAATTTACTAATTAAAAATTTAAAAAAAATTAATATTAAGATTGAATATCTCGTACATAAATTATAGATGTAAATTAGAAATGAACGGCTAAGATTGCTTATATTTTTGACGTTTCTCTCACTCCAGGGCATTGGATGCTTCTAGGGACGCTTTGGGCTGCTGTCCCAGTCAAGACCGCCACCCCATACACCATTCAATTTAGAATTTAAAAAAAAAAAAATAGAAACCGTGCTCCAGTTGCTCGCCGTCCGGTTAGCGTGTTTGTATTATTTATTTATAGGAAAAAAAATTGGCTGGAAATATTTTTTATCTATTTTTTATATTAAAATTATTAAATTAATTTTAAGATGAATTAAATATAAAATTTTTAATTTTGTTTATTAATTTATTTATACTAAGTTCGCACGTGTCGTGGTGGTTCAGCTCGCTTCTCCATAATGGCTAAAGTTAATTACGCGGTTGCCGAGAATAAGTACTATGTGCCTATCTGCGTGTGCCATTTAATGAATTTGCTTATGCACGTTTTCAATAGACTACGCTTAGATTTATAGAGTATACATAATTGACTTAAAATCTGTTTAGAATAATTATAACTTTTTGAAAAATTAATTATTTAAAAAAATATTATGTGTATTATAAATATTTTTTAAAAATATTTAAAATAATTTTATGATAGCTACAACACTCAAAGAGTTTCGGAATTCAAAATAATTTTTTCATCATAAAATTTTCTTAAAATAATGATAAAATAGACGTAGATGGTATTAGTAGAATTCAAGTTGGATGGTTGAAGTGGAGGAATACATCTGGCCTATTATGTGATAGAAAAGTTACATTTAAACTTAAGAAAAAATTTTATAAGATGTGGTAAAGACCATGCAACTTATAGTGCAGAATGTTAAAATAAAGCGTAAAGACTAAGTTAAGTGTTATAGAGATGAGGATGCTTAGGTGGATGAGTGTTCTCTTAGAGATGGAATGCAAAATAGTATATTGGAAAAAGTTGGAGAGCTCAGGTGGTAGATAAGATTAGGAGAGTCGTCTTAGATGGTTTGGCCACATAATGCGTCGGCGTCAGATGACGAGAGAGTAGATGCATTGATTTGTCTTATGTTAAGAAAGGTAGAGATAGGCAAAAAGACTTGGTTAAAATGTATAAAAAATGATCTTAGTATACTAGATTTAAATGAGAATTTGACACATAATAGGACACAATGGAGACGAAGGATTCATGTAGCCGACCCCACCTAGTGGGATTAAGGCTTGTTGTTATTGTTGTTATAAAATTTAACACATGAAGTTAGTAGTCAAATGAAGTTGCTTTGATTTCTAAGTGTTTTTTGAAAAAGCAAAGCAGCCAAATAGCTGTCACAAACACCCTCTTAAATGATCATTTGGAGCGACAGCGGTGCCACATTGCATTATAGTATTTTTTTTTTTTTGAGACATTTGAGTGTATTTAATCGTAAACTCACATACAATCGTGTGCTTGAGCACAAGGCATCTTAATTGAAAGTCTCTAAATTTAAGATGTCTTACAATATTATAGTGTCATTTGATTATTATATATAAATTATAATTTAGTTATATTATAAAAAATTAATAATAAAAAATTATATTTCTTTAATTTAATTTTAACAGCTAACAAATTATGATTTAATTTTTTAAAATAAAAAAATATTTTAAAAATAAAAAAATTTATACCAATTACAACTTCTTTCTTAGCATCTTCATCGTCACTAATTTTAAGACAATTACAAGTGTCTCAAATAAGTTCTCAGACAATTTGACTTTAAAAATAATGATTTAATTTTTAGAATTTAACTCTGTTGCATGCTAGAAAATCAGTTGTGGAAAAATAAAAGTTTACGTTGTAGTTTTGTTACGGAATCCAGCACACACACACAGATGTTTAAAGAATTAATAAGAAAACTCGAGAATTTTTATGTGAAAAAATCTCGAAAAGAGAAAAAAAAACAATGGCATCCAATAAAATCTTCTATATGTATCATTTGAGTACAAAATTTTCCGATAATAAATTAAGAATTGTATATGAGAATGGCTCAAGAATCAAGAATCGAACAACAACAATGGATATATTTATGCGGATTCTTAGTAGTAGTTGATGATGGTGAACGGTCGATCAAATGCGATCGGTCAGCGGTAGTGATAACCGGCGAAGATGGCGGCGATATAGTCGTGGTGGCACGGCCAGCGATAGTCGGCGGTAGTGGTGATAATGTCAGCGGTGGCGGCCGGTGCGGTGGCAACGATGGTGAGCGATGACGGCGGTGGTCGATAAGCGATGATTGGCAGCAGTAGTCAGCGGGAGGACAAATGAGATGGTTGGCGACGATATGCGGTAATGAGGCGTATGGTTGGCGATGCGGCGGCAGTGGCCGGCGAAGTGATGCGCAGTGACGCGATGAAGATTGACACACGAGATCGCCGATACGGCGGCAGTGGTGGTTGGCAAAGCGGGTGGTCGGTGACCGTCGAGTGGTGGCATGATTATGCTTGGAGGATTTTCAAGCTTTAGAGCTCTCTCTTCTCTTTAGCTTGGCTCCCCTCATGTGAAGAATGAGTGACTATTTATAGATTAGAGAGAAGACAATTTCGTAAATACATTCAAAATTCAAACCACTCATCGGATGGATCAAGATGATTCTCTTGATCATTTGATGTATTTTGTGTATTTGAATGCTCAATGGAAGTCAGAATCAAGAGATATTGGGCTTGTTAAATCCGGCTCATCAAGATGCTCGATTTGATCATAAACACTCTATATTTAAGAACTATTTAGGGATTTAACTGATATCCCAGAGTTTACAATGATATTTTAAGTGCTTGATATCAATTAGTTTCAACTTAAAATCAGCTTATTTGTGACATCAAGATTCGTGCTTCGACTAGTAGTATTTTTAGTGTCATATCATTTGTCCCTCTATTTTTGGATGACATTATCTCAATCATCCAAAAATATATATGCCAAATAATTAAAAGTAGCAAATTATTCAATAAAATTTACGAGTTCATTAACCATACATTTTGAGAGAACAGATCTTCATTTGAGGCACAAGATTATGATCACGGAAGCGGGTTTAGAGTGTGTATCTGGTATCTTGAGGAGCAAAGTTTGGGGTTATGGACCCATCTGGGTGCTTCTGGTGCTTAGCGCGTGTAGCCTTGCAGTGAGCTGGCCTTCAGCTGCCATCAAGCCCTGGCGGCTCAGCGGGAGCTGAGGCGAGAAGGGTCGGGCCTGCGCGCGCATGTCGATGAGTAATTTTTTTCCACTTTCTCCCTCTTTTTTTCATTTTTTTTCCATTTTTTTATTTATTACATTTTTGCCCCTATAGGGGGTCTATAAAACCCCAGGTTAAGTGAGAAAACACAATTCTCATATTCTCTAGTGTTCCTCTGCATTGTGTGAGAAATCATCTAACGGAAGTTCAAGGGCTAGGGTAAAAAAATAATTTTTTCTTCCCTTTTGTTAACGAAGTTCTGACCTTCATCTTAAGAGAAGGTCATTTGCTGTTGATCAAGGCTCGTAGCTCATACGGCGAGGCTCCGATTTTCCCTCGAAATAGGTGTCAAATGTCCTCGTCAGATCGAATGGGTTTGGAGGCGATCAAAAGTAGTTCATACTGGCGAGACTCGATTTTCCTCGAAAGAACGTCAGCTTGTCTTGTCACCGAGAGTTTGGAGGCGATCAAGGCCCATAGTTCATATAGCGAGGCTTTGGTTTTCCCTCGAAAGAGGCGTTAACTATTCGGGGCGGGTTGGAGGTGATCAAGATTCGTAGTTCACTCAGAGCTCGCTTTCCCGAAAGAGGCATCAACTGTTCTCGTCGGACCAACCGCGTTTGGAGGTGATCAAGGCCCGTAGTTCATATGGCCAGGCTCTGATTTTCTCTTGAAAGAGGCATCAATTATTCTCGTCGGACCGACCGGGTTTGGAGGCGATCAAGGCCCGTAGTTCATATGGTCAGGCTCTGATTTCCCTTCGAAAGAGGCGTCAACTGTCCTCGTCGGACCGATCGGGTTTGGAGGTGATCAAGGCCCGTAGTTTCTACTTCTTCCTAGAAAATTGGATTTCTTGAAACTTGAATGGATGGTTCAACAGTTGATAACTGTCAAGATGGCAGGGAAGCATTAATTAGGAACCATCATTCGAACGACTCAGAAAGTTTGGCAGGTAATTTTAGAGTATCCTTTACAGATAGAGTCAGAAAAGGATATGCCCAAGTATTGGGGTGAGTGAGTTGCTTCATAAAATTCTCAAATTTTTAGCTTTCCCTCTCTCTTTTTATTTATTTATTATGCATTTTCACAAGATGATGGCTGGAAGAAAACCCATAGCGTGATAGCTACAGACGATATATCATCCACTATCACATCAGATAGTTTAATGGTGCTCCACAGGAAATTTCACTTTCCTAATGATTTGGAGGCTATTATGAAAAGTCTGATCGAGCTCATTCACCTCCGCCATGATACTTTACTATTTATGAGATGACTCTTCATGCGGGACTGTGATTCTCTTTGGCTCCTGAATTGATTGAGACCTTTAAAATATACGGTGTAGCTTTTTCACAAATTTCATTTCGAGCTTTAGTGATCATCATTGGTTTGACTGCCTTCTTTAGAGAGCATGGTGTTACTTCGAACATCAAATATTTGTGCCGAATGTGTAGATTCATATGTGATGCTCAGGGACATGTTTCTTATCGGGCTATAAAGAATTTGATAGAATTTTCAGCACAGGATCCATCTAGAAATTGGTCTAATGGATTCTTTTTTGTGAAAAATGGGTATGACTCCCTCAGAGATGGGGAAGATTGAATGACCTTCCAGATTTATTACTGATTAAAGAGAATGAAATCTTAACAACTCTTAATATTTCAGGAAGCTTACAGCATGAGTTACGTCATATTGACAAATATATAATTGAAGATAGAATGTTCAAGGTTGGCCTTTTCATCCAGGGAGGGAGATCACATGCTCTTCCACTGAAGAGATCAAGTAAAGGTAATGAAAGGTCTCATCATATTCACATGATTCTTTCAAGAAGCCCATTGTGAAATCACGATGATGGCAATATTTCTTCTTTAAAAAAAGAAGACATGTGTCGAAGTGACTACGTCAAATATCTATAGAGAATATATTCACCCCCAGTTGGCCTCTAAGAGTTTAGTTATCTCAACTCATAATGGGAGAATTCGTTTTCAAGCCAGATATTCTTAAAGAGGTGTTAAAGAACGTATGCGGACGCCAACGGCGATAAATTAGTACATTGTTTCTCCCTCCTCCTTCTTTTCTCCTTTTACTTTTTTCTTTGTGTAATATTTATGATGATTTTTTTATTGTAGGTTGCTCAAATATTAGGGCTGATGACTCATTTATGTGTCGCTCTATGAGTGAAATACTAAGTTTGAAGGTAAATTATCTGCAATGTGAGTATGAGTGAAAGATGAGTGCTAAGGCCAGAGAGGTGGTGACTCTGGAGGATCAGCTAACCGTGTGTAGAACTGAGCTAGCGAACATGTCAACTTCTTTTTTTCTCCAAAGATCAAGAGGAGAATGATGATGATTGAGGTGAGGCAGACCGAAAGAGAAAGACTCTACAAAATGAGAAGAAAGCACAAAAACCGCCTTTTCCGAGAATGAGCTTATAATGTCATAAGCGGAAGCAAATGAAATCTCCTTGAAGGCAGTGGAAGACTTTAAGAACTCCATGGCTTATCGCGATACTATTGAGGACCATGTTTAGAAAGCTCGTAATCATATTCTTGATGTTGAAGTGAAGGACTTGGAGCACCAATGTTTAGAGGAAGGCTTCATCCGAGGATTCCTAAAAGGAATCCACTTAGTACATCGCAAAACTGGAGCTAGTATTAAGAATTTATCTCCCAGCCAAGTATCTGAAGACACTTCGCCAAATTCAGGAGATGAAGGGGTCGAGAGTGAGTTTAAGGGAGCATCTCCTAGTAGTGAGGAAGACATTCATATCATATAGTATCACTTGAGGATGCATCTTTTTTTTTCTTTTATCTATGTATTGTTATTTATTATTATTATTATTTTGTATTATAATTTGATTTTTTATTATATCATCATGTTAATGATGTCAATGATATAAAAAATTTTATGGGTGATATGTTTTGTTTTGTTTTTATCTATCTTAGGTGATTGGTCGGAATATTATTCGACGATGCTAACCTGTATGGATGAGGCCATGGGAAGTCCACCAAGGATCTTTTGACCTATCCTAGGTATTAGTCAAAACATTATTTGACGTCTTACCTGTATGGAAGGGGCCGTGGAATGTCCACCAAGGACCTTTTGACTTATCCTAGGCATTAGCCAAAGTGTTACTTGACTTGTTACCTGTATGGAAGAGGCCGTGAAATATCCACCAAGGATTTTTCTACCTATCGTAAGCATTAGTCAAAGTGTTACTTGACTTCTTACCTGTACGAAAGAGGTCCGATCAAGTCCCCTTGGGATTGATCATGCCCCGACTGAGATATAACGTGAGTTACGCATTTCTCAAGTGGGATGATTAAATGAAGAAGACTATTTATATGCAATAAGCTTGAAAGAAAAAACTATAAACTCATTACTCTGATAAGGTCGGTGATACAATTATAAGATGATTTTAATATATATATGAGTTTGAAGAGGAAATGACAAACGATACAAAATAAAAGTTACAATAATTATGCAGTAGGAATTACTGATAATATTTTGAGATTCTCTGTATTCCAAGTTCGAGGTAAAGTTTTTCTCCTTGGATCCTTGAGCTTGAATTTTCTTGACTTGACCATAGCTATAACCACATATGGGTCCTCCCAAAGAGGTGAGAGTTTATTGCATTGAGGGCTTTTGCCTGCAGTTTTGAGACTTTATAGGACCAAGTCAATGACAGATATGGGACAGGGTTTTACTCTTCTATTGAAGTGATGAGCTACCCTTTGGTAGGGAAGCACCCAAAAGTAGACACGAGTTTTGGGAGTAGATCCGTGAATGTTAGAGTTTTTCTTCATTACTATCATGATCGAATGATTGAACTCTTGGACTTGGAATCGATATCGGTATAATAACTTCTCATCAAACACAAGTTATATGGTATCTCACCCATGGGTTCGCATGAAAAGAAAGAAAGATTAGAGAGCTCATCAACCCATTGCCCTCATGTATTTTTAATCCTTTGAGTATAGTCTTGTTGGTAGTTTTAGCATATCCATTAATTTGAGGATATGCTATAGTCGTATGCATCAGTTGAATATGAAGATCTTTACAAAAGGATGTAAAGACTTTTCCAGTAAATTGGGTTATATTATCGGTGATGATCTTTGCAGGAAAACTGAATCGACACACTATATTTTTTTAAACAAACTGTTTAGCATTTATCTTTATGATTTTAGCGACTGGTTTGGCTTCCACCCATTTAGTGAAGTAGTTGATAGCTAAAATGATAAACTTTCGTTACCCTGATGCTATCAAAAAAAGTCTCATGATATCAATTCCCCATTGAGCAAAAGGCCATGGGCTTTGGAGGGATGAGAGCTCTATATGCCGCGTGTGAGAGAGGTTAGAGTGCAACCGAGCACATTTGCACAGACCCTTGCCTTATAATTTTAGGGGCTAGCGTCCTTCCTCATAGATGTTCTCCACATATCCTTGAGTGAATCTCTCTTAATGCGTAATCGGCCTCTGATGGTGAGATGGATTTAAGGTATGGCCCAGAAAAAGCTCGTTTGTATAGTTCACATCTGACAATAATAAAGTTTGAAGCTTGCCTTGAGACGAGTTGCAGCAGTTAGGACTTCAGGAAGGGTCCCTTCTTCTAGAAAAGATAGGATAAAGTTCATCCACGAAGGTTCCTTTATCTCATTAATTGCTTGTATTACCCATGATCATTAGATATTAGGAAAATATATTTCTTTAATATGTCTTCTCTTAAATAGATCTCCAGTAGCAGATGTAGCAAGCTTAGTGAGAGCGCCAGCTTGAGTATTCTACTCTCGTAGTATGTGAATGATTTGATGTGTCTTAAAATGAGCAAGAAGTGATTTTACCAAGCTGAGGTATTGCTCCAAGTGAAGATTATGAGTATTAAAGTTTCCCTCAACCTGGGAGGCGACAAGCTGAGAGTTAGTGTGGATCACTAAGTCTTGAGCTTCACAATCGATGGCGAGTCTCAACCCTATGATGAGAGCCTCATATTCAATCATATTATTGGTTGCATAAAATTTTAGGTGAAGTCCATACTCTAAGGTATCCTATTAGGGGGAAATAAGTAAGATTCCTGCTCCGGCACCAGTATTTCCTGAAGCTCCATCAACATAGAGGGTCCATTGAGGAGATGAAAGGGGTGTAGTAGATAGCTTTGAGTCAGATTCCACTTATAAAGTGACTTGAGACTTTATATCCGCCGAGGTAGGAAATGGATATCAAACTCTCACCTACGATCATTTAATTAACCTCTCGATGCCTCTCGGTTTCGTAGAATGACCCTTAATGGTAAATGAGTGTAAATGGTGTGAGCTTGGAAGTATGGAAATAATTTTTGGAAAACTAAAGAGCCATCTTTCTACGGATAACGACTTTCTATATCAGAGAGAATTTTGCTGACATAATAAATTGGTCTTTGTATCACATTTTATTCTCGCATTAAAATTGAGCTTGTCGCGTAGGAAGAGACTGTGAGATATAAGTATAACATCTCTCCTTAAATAGGCTTGAATAGTAAGGGTGAAGATGCTAAATACTCCCTTAGTTGCTCAAAAGCAGACTAACATTCATCAGTCCACTGAAAATTATTATTTTTAGCTCCCTTTAATATTTTAAAGAATGACAAGTATTTATCTCTAGCACGGGCTAGAAAGCGAGATAAGGCAACAATTCGTCCATTCAAACGTTGAACTTCTTTGATATTCTTTGGAGGAGTCATATCTCTGAGGGCTTTGATTTTCTCGGGATTGACCTCTATCCCACGGTGGGTTACCATAAACCCAAGAAATTTTCCCGACGTAATCCCAAAAGCACACTTGGTTGGATTAAGTCGCATGTTATAACGTCGAATTAGGTTAAAGCATATTTTTAAGTCAGAAATATGTTGTGATTCTTCCAAATTTTTTACTAACATGTCATCCACATATACCTCCATTATGCGGCCTAAGAGGCCTTTAAAAACCTTATTCATAAGGCATTGATAAGTAGCACAAGCATTTTTTAACCTAAATGACATAACTTGGTAACAGTATAAACCTTTATATGTTTGAAAAGCTGTGGTTTCTTCATCCGTTGGGTCCATTTTTATTTAGTTGTAACCAGAGTAAGCATCCAAAAAATAGAGCATTTGATGTCCAGACGTAACATCAACCAATTGATCAATTCAAGGGAAAGGAAAACTATCTTTCGGGCAAGCTTTGTTAAGATCAGTATAATCAATACACATTCTCCATATTCCATTTATTTTCTTAACCATGATAATATTTGCTAGCCTTGTAGGGTAATATACTTTTCATATGGATCTCACTTCTAAAAGCTTGTTAACTTCTTGTTCAATAACTTAGAGGCGATCAGTGCAAAACTCCACTTTTTTTGGATGATCGGTTTGAATGTTTAATCAATCTTGAGGGAGTGCATGATCACATTGGGGTCGACCACTATCATATATATCGGACTCCAAGCGAAGATGTCTTGATTTTTGCGCAAGAAGTCTATGTATTTTACCCTCTGTTCGTCTGAGAGCAGAGATCCAACTTGCACTATTCGTAGAGGTTGGTCATCTGACAATGAAACATGGAGCAAGTCTTTTGCAGGCGAAGCTTTCTGGGGTACTTCTTCATCTCAAAAATTAAAATTTTTCATGTTGAAGGTCATTGAAGGGCGTGATTGAGCTTGTCTAAGATAACATGATTGTGTTATCTATTGATTTTCGCATACCACCCCAACCCCAACAGGGGTTGGAAATTTCATCTTAAGATGAGATATTGAAGTCACAACACCAAAAATTGATTGGAGGGGCCTTCCAAAGAGATTTAATCGACTTGACCATGGAATTGAATTGAATGAGTCACTTAGAGGGAATTCTTTGAGGATAACAGGATTGTCCCTCAATGTGGAGATTATCAAACCCGTATAATGGTCCTGCAGCGGGTTGGAGCTTTTTCCTAACCAAGCCCATGCTAAGAAATATGGAGTAAAATAAACATGAATAGAATTCCCATTGTCAATCAAAATTATCTTAATATTATAGCATGGGTCACCAATCCCTGTGCTGATGACAAGTGGATCATAATGAGAAACATGGACTCATTCTAAGTCCGAGTCATTAAAAGTGATGGAATGATCAATATGAGATTTTTTTAACTATGGTTCTTTAGGGGTGGCAATGAGGACTTGATTAGATAGTAGTGCTCCGCCTGTGATTATTTCAATTTCCTCAACTATTTGATGACTATTTTATTATTTCTGTGATGATTGTCCTGGTTGCCCCCCAATTGGAGTTATGTTTGTTCGAGTCGATTGATTTTTCACAAATCGACGTAGATATCCTTGTTGAATGAGCCTCTCGATTTCCTCTTTGAGTTATTTTCACACCTCATTAGTATGCCCACGACTTCGATGGAAGTGATAATATTGCTCCTGATTTCCTGAATTTGATTTCAACGGATGTGGCCACTTGATGGTTTCTTCATCTCGAATGGAGATCAGGATGTTAAAATGAGATGTGTTCATTGGTGTGTATTTCTTTTCTAGTCGTGGTTCATATGTTGATGTGAGGGCCATTGAGGGAGATCACGACTACCTTGTTATTTCTTTTGATGGGATTGTCGATCTGCATTCCCTGGGACGCTCTTACATTTTTCTATAGATTGTTCAAATTATTTACGATGGGCATTAATAATCGAAATTTGTGCCCAACGATGAACCAAGTCGATATGAGCGATCGTATTAGGATGAGATAAAGGCCTGTGAGCCTCCAAGGAAAACTCTCTTTATAGTTCGGTATACTCCGTGTATTTAAAGCTTCTAAGGAGAACCTTTGGAAGTATTCCTTAAGTGATTCACCATCATTTTGACAAATGCCTGAGAGATGAGAAGAATATTTAATGATCCTCTGGTTTGCAATGAATTGTTCTACAAAAATCTTGGCGAGTTCATCAAAGGTATAGATGGATCCCCCTGGAAGGGAGTAGATCCAAGTGCGAGCTTGCCCCTTGAAGGTAACGGGAAAGACCTGACAAACCAATGTGTCAAGAGCTCGTTGGATATGCATGATGATCCTGTAATGGTCGATGTATTCATATAGGTCAATTGCCCCATCATAAGAGTCGATGCTGGGAAGCTTGAACCCTACGAGAATGGGATGTTGAAGAATAGTCTCAGTTAGAGCTGAAGACTCTTGATAGCCGTGATGAGAGAGAATATTATTTCCATTTTTATAATGGAATTCTTCTCGCACCAATTGTTGTAATTTAGCACGTATAACGTGATGCGTGGAGTCAACATGACAAGAACGTGCCAAGTTACCAACAATAATTGGTGGATTAACGCAAATGATAGTGATGAAAAGTTAAGAAGGTCAAAGATCAACATCCGGAAGCGAGGAACTTCCCGATGGAGAGAAGGCCTCAGATTAGCATTTTGACCTCCCAACTAACGATCTCTTGGGGAGATGTGTTTGCCGAAGGTATTTTGTTCATCGTAAAATTGGATTATCTCATTTTGAGACACTTTCACCAATAATATTCTTTAGAGATTCACCACCTGTGCGCGCCTAAAGGGGAAGTGTAAGCTCATCGGTTCAATGATTGGTTTCAGAGTGACGGAGTTGGAGCTGAGCTGTTATGTATTGCCTATTGGTCATAATACTGGTGTTCACAAATTGTGGTTGAGGAGTCTTTTTTCAAGACGCCAAACTTGTGTGCTAGAAAACACAGAGAATATGCCTTTAGCTTTAGAATCCATACACACAGATGTTTGAAGAATTAATAAGAAAACTAATTTTACGAAAAAAATCTCAAAAGAGGGAAAACCATCACAAAAAATCTTCCACTATGCATTTATTTCAGAGTACAAAATTTTTCCAATAACGGATTACAAAATTATGAATGACAATGGGAATCAAGAATCGCAACAACAACCATATATAGCCAGCAACAACAGTTGTAGTTAATAATGATGGTGAACAATGGGTCAGAATCAGGTGATGGCTGGGATGCGATGACCGGCGAGGTCGGCGATAGTCGGCGACGATAACGGCACTAGTCAATGGCAGACCGATCGCGGTCATGGCGGGCGACGCAGAGCGGGGTACCGACGATGCGATGATGACCGCTAATGACCGCGACGATGGTTGACCTGATGCGACGACGCGAGGGTCGGCGCATGAAGACCGACAAGATTGACAACGCGGACGCCGATGGCTACCGACGGCATGGGCGTGGATGGTTGGCCAACTGTGGTCGCCGCCGAGTGGTGGCAACGATTATGCTTGGAGGATTTTCAAGCTTTAGAGCTCTCTTCCCTTTATCTCATGAAGAATGAGACTATTTATAGATTAGAGAAAAAGCATTTTCGTAAATACATGCAAAGTCCAAACCACTCCATCGGATGGCTCAAGATGATTCCCTTGATCATATGATGTATTTTGTGTATTTGAATGCTCAAATGAAGTCAAAATCAAGAGATCTTGTTAAATCCGCTCACAAGACGCTGATTTGATCATAACACTTATATTTAAGAACTATTTAGGGATTTAACCGATATCTCGAGTTTCCAATGATATTTTAAGTGTTTGATCTCGACTCAAACTTAGGATCAACTTGCTTTTGACATCAAGATTTCGTATAGTATTTTTGTCATATCAAACTCTTTAAATTTTTTAAGTTGAATTAGAATTGGCCTATAAATTTAAAATTGATTCATAATTATGTTATCTAAAAAATTGAAATTTTGTAACTTAAATACATATAATATAATATTTTGATTGAGCTAAGTCCTATAATTTTTTTCATTCATTCTTAGATTTTTCTTTGTAAAAATCTTATAATTTCTTTTTTTTAATTATTTAAATATATGCTATATTTCTATATAAAGCTAAGGTCTATAACTATGAATTCTCTAGCACATAATAATTTAAATTTAATTTTAAAATTCGAATTTTATTAATTTAATTAAAACTCAATTTAAAAAGTATAACTAAAATAATTACGTTGGGATCAATCGAGTTTAAAGCAGCTTAAATTCGTATTAAAATTTTTTATCTGTTTAATAAAAAAAGTAATATCCAGGTCATATTTTTTTAAATTAATTTTTTTAAAAAAATTACATTAATGAGATGTTGTTTATTGTCTTTGAAATTTTAAATCTAAAATAAATTAAAAAATAAAATCACAGTTTAAAAATAGTATTCTCGCGCGTATAAAATTTCAATATAAACTGTCACAAAATGGCTGAATTTTAAATCGATCGCTACGTAGTTTTAGGTAAATAGTTTACAGCGGTTTAATAATTCCATGGGCCACATACATGGAACGGCCCATGACACGTAGCTATTGAAACAGATTGTTGAATGATCAACATCAAGAAAAATGACATTCATTTCAAAAGTCTAAGGTTGGAAGTGAATTAATTTATTCAATGAATAGCTTGAAATTTACTTATTCTCTAAGTTAATAGTTGAATAAATTTGATTTTTTTTCAATTTTGAGATTGAATGAAAAAATATGAATAAAATTTAATTTAGTTGTTTACATTTATAATTAGAGGCATTTACATAAAAAAATAATATTTTTCTTAATGTTTTGATGTAAAATTCATATTTTGAAGCATAAAAAATATGCTATATTTATAAATATTAAATTTTAGGCGTTAAATAATTTGTAAATGCATAAGAATTGTGTGCTATTTATGTAAATTTCCCTTATAATTAACTTATTTATTATTTGCTAAATAATTTGTTAAAATATTAATATTAAGCAATATAGTGGCTCACTTATTTCATCATTATCATGTAGTCCTTTCTTGGTAAATTTAATGATCTAGATATTCATATATTATCCTAGCATCTCATTGCTTTACCCTAATTGTGTTATATTTGATCTTACGTCTTTTGATTAGAACTACTAGTCTACTATGTAGATCCCCACTTATGTTGAATTGGAAATACAAACAAAAAAAATTCTTAGACTTTATATCGTCACGGGGGCTTGCATGCATGCTGAATCAATATCCCACAATCTTTAAACATATTCTGACATTTCAAGTAACTTGGTAGAAATGTTGAAATCTATAGAAGATTCATCTCTCAATCAGTCTTCCTTTGATTCTCAAATTGAGAAGAAAATTTATGATCCAATTTCTTTTTTTATAAAATTCATATGTAACTATTTCAAAGCTTGAATATCTCAGTTGAATTACGTAAAAAGAAAAAGCACGACAGAAATTTTTACAAGTTAGTAACGTCTCTAGTATTTGACTGTCTAATTTATTTTTTCGGTTTATGCCTTCTGCTAAAATTTCTCTTGACGCTATTTGTGTTGAAATAATCATTATGGGGCATTTACATATGCAAGGGTGGACCTAAGGTTCCCATTATTTCACAGTTTGCTTCACACTTTGCCTCCATTGTCTTCTCTTTCGTTCACTTCTCATGCCGACACGCTGCTCGCTTGCTCCAGCATTCCCCACCTCTTTGTCCCCTCTTTTGCTCTCTCTCTCTCCTTCGCTTCTTCACGCCTCAACTCCACTTGGCTCCTGTTTTTCAGAAAGAGGCAAAATAGAACTCATTGCAGGCTTCAAATCTAGCCATATGATTACTGCAGGTTGGATTCTCTCCTCCAAGTGGATGCAGGATTTGGATTGAGATTGGACTCTCTTTGTCTATAATGAGTTTATTTGCATATAAATGTTTTTCTTGATATAGTTAACATATTTTTTAAAAAAAATTTGATTGAATACTTCAGTTCAATGAAATAGTAAATTAATAATTATGGAAAAAAAATTAACATAACATATCACTAATAAAATATTTTTTTTCTAGAACGAAGCTATTACAAAGTAGTCTGTTACAAGGAAAATGGATTGCTATTTAAAGAAAAAAAAAGCAACTCGAGATTGATATTGATTATTTGGGCTTTGACCTCATAAAGCTTTTATATATCAGTATAAAAAAAAATCAAAATAAGATGACAGGTTTGTAATCAATATTTTAGTTATCAGTCATAATAAAGTACTAGACTTATTTGAAATTTTTTTATTTTATTTATTTATTTTTAATGTGAGTTTATTTATATAATAAATTTGCTCATACATATACATACATATACATACATACATACATATATATATATATATATATATATATATATATATATATATATATATATATATATATATAGACTCAAAGGTCAAATTAAGACCAAAAATAAAATAATAGAAAGTTTTCGAATGCAAGATGCTCTCCAATTATAAACTTAATTACACCCGATCATTTTATTCATTTTAATTTAATCTTGGTCAACCGCAGACCGATTCTCCATGTAATCAATCTCGTTTTAATTTGTGCTACATGGCTATTGATGTTTCATTCTCAATGAATGCCGTCATTTACTTGAGACATTATAACACGTGGAGTTCGAATATAAGTATATGCAAGGAGTTTAATAATATTGTATCACCTAATTAGTATATAATAGAGCTACAAATGAACCGAGGGTTCAATGAACTACTCGTGACTCGGCTCGATTATAGCTCGTTCATGATCGTTCGATTAACTAATGGAGCAGTGAACATTTTATAAATCTCGATTCTTAAATGAACAGTTTGAATAATTTATTGTTCAGTTCATTTAGATGAACAATATCATTTAAAGCTTTGTGAATAAAATTTGTTAAAACTTGATTATCGATTAATGCTTGTTTGTAAATAATATCATTTAAAATTTTTTATTTTAAGCTTAATAAAATTTAATTAATACAACTTGTTTATATTTCTCAACAAAGCTACGTGAACAAACTCGATTAAGGCTCGATTAAAGCTCGTTTATTTCATTAAACGAGTTGTTTGTTAACAGGCTCGATAAGCCTCGACCAACTAGCGGACAAACTCGACCAAGCTTGAGCTTGAACACCATCCTAAAAACTTGAATCGAGCTCGATAATGATAAACTAGCTTGAACTTGAACAAGCACATACTCGGCTCGGCTCATTTTATTTGTAGAACTAGTATATAGTATGTCTACATAATACATATTATATATACTATTCATATTATATACATACACTCACTATGTGACGTAATATTGAAATCTAAATATAAAAGTACATCCAAATTTCACACATAATAATTTCTCCCTTTACTTTGCATTTCATGAGGAAAAAAATTCCAATGATCAGTAATCTTGTTCATGAAAATACTGTTACTGTTTTATTAGTTAACTCCTTTGTGACCAAGTAATTATTATGACTTAACAAAATTAGAAAAAAATATTGTACTGACGTTAACCATCAAGAAAAGACCACAAGAATTTTTTTAAGCATTTTAGTTTTTTTTTTTTTTGGGAAAAGACAAAAAATTAATAAAGTTAGAGTTGGCCTTAATTAAGATGGTAATTAGCTGAGCAAAACTAATTGCTTTTCATCAGACCTTAGGCTGGTTTGATCAGTTGTTGATTTTGATAAAACATATTCAATAAATAAATTATGATAGTGATTTAAATTTCACTTATAGACTTATTTTTTTAGGTTACAAGGAATTTAAATACACACACAAATATATATTGTGTGCAGCTTCAATCTCTCTTTAAAACTCTTAATGTAAACTGCATGATTATAATTTACTTGAAGTGATGTTCAATGCTATTGAAAACTCCACGGTACAATTTTAGCTTAAATAGGTTTTGTGTATCTTATTACAATTGTTATAATTATCAAAATTATAACAGTGATCATAGTATGATTATAATTTCTAAAATTTTATTTATATATTTAACTTTTGAAAATTTTCAATATAATAAAATTTGGCAGCAGTTAAAATTACTATAAGGCCTATTATTACCTGATATCACAATTTCATTCCCTCTTTTTTTATTGACATATCCCCAATTTGAGTTAAAATAATGTGAATTTCTACATGATACCTGTTATCATCGAATATTAGTTACTCTATAGCATCTCATTATAAAAAACTAACAAAGTCTCCGTTCTTCCACAGCCATGAAAAGCCATGGAGTACCTGAACTCCATCTTCTTCATCTCCCTCCTATCAAAACTCTTTTTCTCCGCCAAAAATAAAAAAGAAAAGAATCTGAACCTCCCACCAAGCCCTCGCTCTCTTCCCATCTTCGGTTACCTCCACCTACTGAAAATACCGCTCCACCAATCCCTGGCCCATCTCTCGGCCCGGCACGGTCTGCTCCTCCTCATCCACTTCGGCGGTCGCCCCGCCGTCGTTGTCTCCTCCTATGCACTGGCCGAAGAGTGCTTGACCACTAACGACATCGCCTTCGCCAACCGTCCCAAATTCCCTTCCACTCACCTCACCAATTACAACTTCACAGCCCTAGCAAACACCGCTTACGGTCAGGAGTGGCGTAACATGCGCCGCATCGCCAATGTTGAAGGGCTTTCAGCGCACTGCCTCGCTTTCTTCTCGGAAGGTCGGGCAAAGGAGGCTCGAGCCCTGGTCTGAAACCTGTTTAATGACGCGAGCGCCGAGGAGTTCATGAAAGTGGAGCTCAAGACGAGGCTGTTCGGTCTGGCCATGAATGTTATGATGAGGATTATTGATGGGAAGAGGTACTATGGAGAGGATGCAGACTTGAATAGGAAGGTTAAGAGGTTCAAGGAGGCGGTTCAGGAGGCCTTCAAGCTAGCAGGTGGGTCAAATGTTGGAGACTTCTTGCCTGCAGGGATAAGGTGGTTGGTTGGGCAAAGGTTAAAGAGAAAGCTGGCTTGGATTCATGAGAGCAGAGATGATTTTATTCAGTCAGTATTAGATGAGAGGAGGATGAAGAACGAGAAGGAGGAGGGGGAGAGGAACGATAGAAACATGGTAGATGCGTTGCTGTCACTGTAGAAGGAACAGCCTGAGGAAAAAATATCGTCCGAGTCATCAGCTTTTATGTGCGAACTCAATCTGCGATCGTGTCTGATTTTTTCCCGTTTTAGCCCTTAACAGTGCTATAACTGGACGGATGGCGACGACCCTGTTTATCCTGGCCCGACCCAGTCCGGCACGCCTCGTTCAAACAGTGAGAGAAGAAGCGTCGTTGGAATGCGCGAGAAGAATCTAAAAGAAATTTATATCTAGATTTAGGGCTTAGAGGTGCATTTTTTTCTTGCAAATTGAGCTCAGAGAGAGAAAGAGAAAATCTCATTTCTGTTTTACGAAAGAACCATGAAGATGGAGAACGAATTTAGAAGTTATGACCTTGAGGAAATAGCTGAGGATGTATTAAATAAAAATTCATCGATAATTTTTCTCAACCGTTGAATACGTTGAATTTTTTTACAGTTTGTTAGTGTTATTTCTTGAAATTCTTTTATTTAGTTCATATTTCCTACACTGTTTGGAATTCTTTGCAAGAGGACTTTGCTTATTTTAAGAGATTTTTACATCTGTACTCTTTATATTTTATTGAGAGTACAGATGATTTTCTGAATATTTTTATAGTTTATTTTGCCTGGATGGAGAGAATATGATCATTACATTCCATTAGAAACAATTTTCCTTAGCTTGTTTGGGAAAATATATTCATTACAATCCATCACGAACAATTTGGAGGCTATTTGGTTATTTTTAGTGTTATTTTGCATAAGTACTCTCTTAGAGTACATATGATTTTTGGACATTTTCTCCAGTTTTTTTGGACTGGTTGTTGAGATTATTTTCATTACATCGTACTCTGACTTTCTATACTCACGAGTCTGAGCATTTTGATCATTTTTTTCCTGTTTCTTTGGTTTGTTTGGAGGAAATATTTTCATTAGGCACAATTTGGAGGATGTTTGGTTGATTTGTTACTATTTTCTCGCATCTGTACTCTCTGTATTCTCATGAGAGTACAGATGATTTTTTGCAATTTTTTCCAATTCCTTTGGCCTGGTTGTTGAGATTTGGTTCAGTACATTCCGTTGGAAGCAATTTGGCAGTTGTTTGGATAGTTTCTAGAGAATTTTTGCATCTATACTCTCTGTACTCTCATGAGAGTACAGATAATTTTGCCAATATTTTTGCTGTTTATTTGGCCTGTTTGTAGGAAATATGTTCATTACAATCCATTAGTAGCAATT
Source organism: Cymbidium sinense (assembly GCA_021442155.1). Classification (NCBI taxonomy): domain Eukaryota; kingdom Viridiplantae; phylum Streptophyta; class Magnoliopsida; order Asparagales; family Orchidaceae; genus Cymbidium; species Cymbidium sinense. The sequence continues at coordinate 108,955,267 of CM038225.1, forward strand.
TTGTAGGGTTACATGGTTGGTTTTTATGGTTGATTTGCATCTATACTGTTATTTACTGACTTTTCATTTTGAAATTTATCATGTCTGGGAAAAGGATAACTTCGAGATGCAGTCCTACCACCGCTCTAATGGTGTTTGATATCAACACTCTTTAGTAATAAAGTCATTGACATTTTACAGGCTTTCATCATCAATTAATTAGACTCACGAATTGACAAGACTCATTATTATTACCTCAATCTGCTTTGTGGGACATAGAAGCATGCTTTCTTTCACGGGAGGCGTGCATCTTTTCACCGATGAAGTTGCGGTGATAATAGGGATGCCAAATAGAGAAGGTCTTATGACATAGAAGGAATGTCTATCTGTGTCGACACAAGTGAAGCCCTTAAAGAGCATCTTGAAGGTAAAAAATACAAAGTAAAAGAAGCATTACTGAGCAAGAAGACCCCCTCTGTACTCTATGTACTCTTTGTATTCTCTATACTCTCTGTACTCTCTGTACTCTTTGTACTTTCTGTACTTTGTACTCTCTGTACTCTCTGTACTCTTCTTAACTCATGGGTAACTTGATATATTATTATTTATATTTCATCGATAATTTTTCTGTTGTATGTGATAATTTTTTTCGATTTGTTAGTGTTATTCCTTGAAATTCTTTTATTTAGTGTATCTTTCCTACACTATTTGGAGTTCTTTACAAGAGGACTTTACTTTTTTTTGAGGATCTGCTTTGCATGTATATACTCTCTGTAATCTCATGAGAGTACTGACCAATTTCATATTATTTTTCATGAGTTTCTGGCCTGTCTTGAGAGAATATGTTCATTACATTCCATTAGAAGCAACTTGGAGGCTATTTAGGTTAGTTTTTAGGAGAGTTTTGCAGGTGTACTCTCTGTACTCTCACGAAAGTACAACACAAAGTATTTTGGGCATTTTTTCCAGTTTCTATGAGAATGTTTGGAGAAAATATCTTCATTATAAATCCATTAGGAATAATTTGGAGGTTGTTTGGTTATTTCTTTAGTGTTATTTTGCATCTGTACTCTCTGTACTCTCTATACTTTCATAAGAGTACATAATATTTTGGTCATTTTTTTCCTGTTTCTTTGACCTGTTTGGAGGAAATATGTTCATTACAATTCATCAGGAATAATTTGGAGGCTGTTTAGTTAATTTTTTAGTATTAATTTGCATATGTATTCTCTGTACTCTCTTGAGAGTACAGATGATTTTGTAGATATTTTTTTTCAGTTTCTTTAGGCTTGGTTGTTCAGATTATGTTCATTACATTCCAGTGGAAGCAATTTGGTGGCTGTTTGGATGGTTTCTGGGAGATTTTTACATCTGTACTCTATATACTCAAATGAGAGTACAGAGCATTTTGGTCATTTTTTTTCTTATTTCTTTGACCTGTTTGGAGAAAATATATTCATTACAATCCATCAGCAATAATTTAGAGGCTGTTTGGTTGGTTTTTTAATGTTATTTTGCATATGTACTCTCTTTACTCTCTTGAGAGTACAAATAATTTTGTGGATATTTTTTTCCGGTTTCTTTGGCTTGGTTATTCAGATTATGTTCATTACATTCCAGCGGAAGCAATTTGGTGGCTGTTTGGATGATTTGGGATTTTACATCTTCTCTGTACTCTCATGAGAGTATAGCATTTGGTCATTTTTTTTTTCTTTGACCTGTTTGGAGAAAATACGTTCATTACAATCCATCAGGAATAATTTGGAGGCTGTTTGGTTAATTTTTTAGTGTTATTTTGCATATGTACTCTCTGCACTTTCTTGAGAGTACAGATGATTTTGTGGGCATTTTTTTCCAGTTTTTTTGGCCTGGTTGTTCATATTATATTCATTACATTCTAGTGGAAGCAATTTGGTGGCTGTTTGGATGGTTTCTGGGAGATTTTTGCATCTAAACTCTCTGTACTCTCAGTATTTAGCTCATTTCTTTCACTTTCTTTAGCCTGTTTGGAGGGAATATGTTTATTTGTGGAGTTATTTTACATGTCACATTTATGTGAAGGCTGCAGGTGAATGAATCGATCGATGAGCGCGATGGAAGTCGTGATGTCTAATGACCCAAATTTGGGAGACTCCTTGGCCCCATTGAATGAAATGGTGTATGCATTATATTGTGACTACATATCAACGGCATCGGTGTTGAAGGTACTAGTTATTGGCTCAGAAATTGAAATCAAAAGATTTTTTATGTGCAAAAGCATGTTAGAAGAAATATGCCGTCTAAATGGCTTAAAATTCAAGAAAATTGATACAAGGCCTTGTTCATGATTAGATTCTCTGTTGACTTGGAGGGGAACTAGATGGTTAAAAATATATAGAAAGTCCTAATCATTCGTTGGCAAAGCCTGCTGACCTACATCTTCTCAGATCACACAGATGCATTAGCGATGAAAAAGCTTCCGTGTTGAAGACAATGATAGAGGCTGGAATTAGAGCAACTGATGCATTCAGCTATCTAAGTGAGGAAGTTGGTAGCGTAGAGAATATTGAATTCACAAAAAGAGATGATTTCAATTTTATTCAGAAACAGAAAAGATCGAGGATTGCGAATGGTGGCAGAATGCATTTATTTATTGAGGAAAAAAGTGGGCCGGGATGTTTTGCAGATGTACAAGTTGAGTTAGATTGCTTAGTAAGTTTTTTTGGAGCAATGACATGTCTAGGATAGAATATGACTATTTTGGTGATGTGATAATTTTTGATATAAGCTATCGACTCAATAAATATAATCTTGTTTGTGTCCCTCTTGTTGGAGTGAATCATCACTGAAAAATGTGTTATTTGGAGTAGCCTTTTTATCAGAAGAGATGATTGAGTCATTCTATTTTGACATTTCTTCGGTTGATGAGTGATAGACATCCTACAACAATATTCACTAATCAAGATCAGGCTATGACGAGAGCTATCAAAATTATATTACCATATACTCATCATAGGTGGTGCCAATGGCATATTTCAAAGAAAGTTCCTTCCAAGGTTCACTGCTTTAATAGTAATAAGAGGGTACAAGGGCTATTTTATGCATGCATGAGCAAAAGTGATTCAGAGGAAGAGTTTAAAGAAGCTTGGTCTATCATGCTAGAAGAAGGCAATTTGCATGATCATGCTTGGCTGTCTGAGCTTTATAAAATTAGATCCAAGTGGTCCAATACATTAAGCAAAGACTCATTCTGCATGGGAATCTTGTCAACGCAACATAATGAGTCAATGAACAATGTATGTTATGGAATCTCTAAACCAACAAGTTTGCTCACATATTATTTCTTGGGGTTGGAGAAGGTTATGGAGACATGGCGCCAGAATGAACATGGTGAAGACTTCAAGTGTGTACCATCGATATTCTGTCATTAAGACCAGTCCATTTCTAAAATAAGCTGCTATGTTTTATATAAGAAAGCTTTATACTATGTTTGAGGAAGAATTTTTGCATGAAGTTGGAGGCCTATCAGTAACTATGTCAGATGACAAACCCATGGAGTATTTGGTGAGAAACTTAGAGAATAAAAATTCATCCAAAACATGGACTGTCCATTTCAATGGGACTACCCTAGATGTAACTTGTACTTGTAAGAAATTTGAAATGATGGGGTTACTTTGTGCCCATTGTATCAGAGTTCTTAGTCAGAAAGATGTAGTGCATATTCCAGATAAGTATCTTCTCATGCGATGGTCTACTAGAGCAAAGAGGGATATTTACATCGATAGTGCATATAGAAAATTAAGAGATGTGGAAGGCACAAATAGAAATGCTACTGGCATTATTTTATGAAACCACATTAATCGATATGTACATCAAATAAGCGTCAGGGCACAGGGTAATAATAGAGTTGAGGACTATATGCTTCAATCCTTAAAAAAACTATACGATGATGTCAACTCTATAATAAGTGGGAATTCTCTTCTAAGAAGAAGAAGTCAACCACAACAGACAAGGGAAAAGACATCTTAAAGGATCCAGTTAAGCAGCGTCCAATGGGTGTTTCCAAGGCTTAAAGGATATTGGGAGAGATCCAAGAAAGCCAAGAGTAATTCTCTATTTGCCTCTTGATTTTTAGTATTTAAAATATTACTACTAATCTTCAAACCATCCTATTTTTGTTGTTATAGAAACCAAAGTACAAATTGATAGTGTTGCAGAACATGTTTCGTCACCCATTGCAACACCTTTCTCTGTTATGCTAGAGTATTTTTTTGATGCATAGAATAACACATCAATCTTTGTAAAATCATTAACCGATATGATGTTCTACCTCAAAATTTAACTCGAGCTCAGTCGGTCGGTGAAGGGTACACTAAGTTGATCTTTGGATATTATTACGAAAATATTTCAATGCATGATATCATTTAATTATGTGTTATTATTTGTGCAATCATTTTTGCAATGCTTTAGAGTCTCCAAGATGACTTTCTTTTACTTAACAGGCTCACCAGTAGTCTCACCTACAGGATTCGGTTAGGAAGCCTGCCTCAGAGTTGCAGCATTGGGATGACTTTCTTCTGTGTCATACTGTGCAATCCTTTCTTCGTTAGGATGACTTTCTTCTTGTGAGCATCTTTATTCTTAAACGTACTATTATTATAAAATTTATATATTTATCTTGAAAATGAATTAATTTACTATGATATTTGATGACTAAGATTTACTAATCAATGCACTATATATACTCATATTCTATTTAAGTCAATATTTCAAAGCATCTTCAACTTAATGGTTACTAACATAATAATCTCATATTTTAGTTTTTATTTAGGGTTTATTAATATTGGTCAATTTTTTGAAGAAACTCGATTATGTCATAATCAAACATTTGTTCGAATACACTTAGTCTATCTCATATTTGAGTTTATTGTATTATTTAGTAATTTCTTAGTGATTCTATCCCTACTGCCCATTGTGGAGTACAGTTTACTAGATGAATCAGTACTCTCCAGCCCAAGAACTTACATCATCCAAACAAGTCAAAGAAAGTGGAAAAAAATGCCTAAAATGTTACGTACTTTCAGAGAGTAGAGAGGGTACATAACTTGCTTGAAACCAGGATAGTCCAAATGGACTTTAATATGGGTAAATTATTTTCTGCTTAGTTTTTTTTCTCACTGCGTTGTTTGTTGCTCTTAAAGCGGTAGTGTATAGAGTTTACCCCCTATTAAGGACTTTGTAATCCTTAGGCGTGTAATAAAATTTCTCATATTTTACCAAATTGTGCTTCTGATTGATGAGTCTACCTTGCTTACGAGGATGAGCTAATTTTCATTGCAGGCATTACATAGTTTGATATATACTCTATAAAGTACTCTACATTTTATGAAATGATTTTTATTGCATGCATTATAATTTTTGATAAGCCCGTATGTTCCTATCAATAAGTTTAGTATAAGCCGAAGAAAAAAAATTATGTAATGAAGATGATATTAGTCTGATATTAGTTTAGTAATTATTTATAAATTTATCAATAATGTTAATTTAATTCAGATGATACTTTCAGTTATTACATTATTTAAAAAAATTCCTCATCGTAAAATATAGAATTTGCTCCGCACTGCCTTCAAAATTTAAATTTCTGAATAAGATGTAGGTAAGCCGCATCATCGACAGTTTATTTGTCTATTTTATGCACATATTTCAATAGAAAGTAGGTTTTAAGAAGCATGATTTCAACTAGTAAAAAGTAATTTTATGCATTCACAAAATCCTACCACATTTTTAAAGATCATAATTTCCTTTATTAAAGAGTTAAGTTTAATAATCGTACTCACTTATATTACGTTCACATGCTAAGTAGTTCATATTGCTTCTCCTACATACTTTTAGATTGAGGCATTCTGAATGTGGCTAAGTATAACGTAAATTTTAGATAATGTAAATTTTAACTTCTTTTTCAATTAATCCGAATTTAAAATATGATATAATTTGAATATCAAAATTAAGCTTATTTTCTCCAAACAAGTAAAGAAATCATCATAGAATCATAAATAATATTATATCAACTACCTATGAGTAGAGAAGAGTACATAGAGAGTCTAGAGTCAGTCTGAGGAGTCAGAGTACAAAGTGCAGAGAGTACAAAGGGTTCGAGAGTATAGAGAGGGTTCACATGCAAAGCGCTAAAACTCATAAAAAAAAGCAACCATCCAACTTGCTTTAAGGTTATAGTGAATAATTCCTCTCTGTCCTGCAAAGCAAAAGTGAAAATGAGCTAAAATAAGCAAATAATTTGTAATATGAGAGAATACAAAGAGTTAAGCTACAGAACACCTCAAATATTCTTATAGTCAACCTTCAAACTACCTGTAATGGAATAGAGAGTATAAAGAGTACAAGAAGTCTGAGATAGAGTCTAGAGTCAGAGAGTAGAATGCAGGATAACATAAACAACACAGAGAGTACAGACGAAACACATCTCAGTAGAGCATCCCAACTTCAACCAGATTGCTGCAGATGTTCTCTGCTAATCATAATTTATCCAAAATTGGCAAAAAAAAATTGAAGAAAAATAGATGAAATACTCATATACTCCCAGGAGAGTATAGAGAGTACAGATGAAACACATCCCAGTAAAGCATTCCAGCATCAACCAAATTACTGCAGGTATTCTCTGCTAATAATAAAAGATCCAAACTGCCCAAGGATATTGAAAAAAAATAAAAAAAATACCATGTACAATTATTTCCTACTTATCAAACTTTAAATGTATAGTTCTTAGCTTGGCTTTTAATCCCAAAGATATAGCGTGGCGAATTACTAAAGAAATTCATCTTCTTTGGCCAATCTTGGTGGTCGCTAGTTAAGTGGGGATTTCTAATTCTTTCCTCCATGTACTTGAAAACATCCCATGATCAACATTGTTATCTTGGGTGGCGACCCACTCACCATTTCGATTGGTCATTTTGTCTGGATCGCTCATAAAGAATGATCAACATCTTCAACAAGTAATTTGATCGAATAGCGAAGTATAGTCAATAAGGGGTTCAAAAAAAAAGTTCTGAAACTAAATTGGAAATATTTACAATCTTAGGAAGAATGACCTTATGGGTTGGTTTTAGTAATGAGTCATAAAAATACCAAGCTTAATATATGCCCAACCATGAGTGTCCAAAGTCGATTATATATAATTAGAAGTAAGAGTAGCTTACTCGCTTACTGATGACATGTTGGATGAACATTTTGCTTTCCTTGTGTAGGCCATATTTTTCATAGCTCTGTAAGAAAAGAAGAGAACATTTATAAATTATAGTTTCCATCTATACATATAAGGATTAAATCATAATACACTGCATATCTGTGGGATAACTTACCCAGTGCAAGCATGAGATGTACAAATAGGGGACATATCCCGAGCAGTACTCCTCGGTAAGAAGGTGAAGGAATGTGCATGTCGTGGAACTCATCGATCGCCCTCGTGCAATAATGATATTCCTAGCGTGAATATGTACACCCCAAGTGAGAAATATTTTAAAGTGAGCTTAATTAAAGCGAATATGTTATTTTATGTATGAAGGAGTTAATTGAAGATTGACTTACTTGTCCTTGAATCGAGCACGACGTGTCAATAAGATGGAGCATCGGCGGAAACTCTACGGATAAGAAGTCAACAAAATGATGTATTCTACAACAAAATTACGACGATGAAAGTTAGTGATGAAAGAGCTAGATTCTCTATGAATTAAGGATCGTCTCTAGATGATGATACCTCCGATGATGCTCCTCCACCACAACGATAATGGTCATGGGTCATCGACCTTTATTGGCTCATCTTTGTGAACCTATAAAAAAATTTAGTGAAATCTATTTTATTATCTCAAATTTAAAAGAAGGTAACTTAATACATCTACTGTCGGCTTCTCATTTTGAGTGGAGGCCATCACATCACTTATTCTTGCTCATGACTTTTTGTAAGTGTGTGCGCAGGGAGAACAAACAGCTTTCCTTTTCCTTATCTGCCGAGCCTTTACACCATGCTCAATGTTGTCGATTAAAGGCTTCAGAGTATCTTCATGTGCAGTGGAGGCCTCCACAATAGCTTCCCCTATGGTGGACTCAACAGGGGCTTCTCTAGTGGAGGCTACCTCAGGGGCTTCCCAAGTGGAAGTATCCATAGGGGCAGCAGCTTCCCAAGTGGAAGTATCCACAGGGGTAATAGCTTCCCAAGTGGAAGTATCCACAGAAGCAGCAGCTGTAGTTGCCTCCATAGGAGACTCCCCTTTGCTAGCCTCCACAGGGGAAATTCCTCTGGTAGCCTCCATAGGTGTTGCCACTGTGACTGCCTCCTTAAGAGTTCCCCTGACCTCCACAGGAGGGATGGTAGGACCCCGCTGCCCAGCAAGAACTTCCTCGATAGCAGTAACCCGCAAATCAATCACATCCATTCTCTCTGTCATTGTTGCTTGAAAAGAAGATATTATATCTTTCAAGTCCCTAAAACCTGCAAGTATCCTCTCCACCACAAAGCCTTCTGTGGGGGCAGTAGCAAAGGGTAGGCTAGATACACTTAATGGGGGAGAATATCGAGGAGAGACATATGGAGATTCAGTGGGGGCTGAACTCAGTGGACTTAGAATGGGACTGCTATCGGGCTCAACATGTATTGCATGTTGGGCAGGGGAAAATGATTCAAGGTCTCCTCTTCGATATGTCCTCAAATGAAGTGTTAAACCAATAAAAAATGTGATGACTACAACATAAATAAATACATTCTTATATGAACCGAGTGATATTATTATGTCACCGGTGTCCTAAACTTGAAGGCTTCATCCGAAACTTTATTTTTTGCCATCGAAAGATAATGGTTTTGAAATGGAGATGGTGGCCTCATGATGCTTATGCACTGACCTAGATCTATAATTAATATTTATATAAGTTAACTTCAATGCATCAAATAATACATAAGATAGATATAACATACCATAAGAAGATTGAAAGCCACTCATGTACCCTGTGTCTTCTATGAATCTAATACCATTGAATTGAGAAACTAGGAAGGCCCAAATGGCCTCTGCCCAATTGTATTAAGCAAATTTATCTATTTCATTGACATAAGCAATTAATTCTGATGCCACCCTATAGTTGTGATATACAAAAAAAAGATTTGATAGCAGAAAACTTATGTAACCGCAAACCGTGCGTGTAACTAACTATCCGCATGCTCAAGCATAGTCTTATACCACAATCAATTGCATAATGGAGATTTCGCCATAAGACCTTCTCCATGTTTGGCATCCCTACAATTATCGCAACTTCATCGGGGTGAAAGGAATGCACCGCCACCCAAAAGAAAGCTTTCTATCTCCCAACAAGACAGATTGAGGTAATGGCTATTGAGTCTTATTGAATTCGTAGTCTAATGAATTGATGCATGAAGCCTCTTTAAAATGTCAATAACTTCATCAAGAAATCATGTCGCAATATTATCGAACATCGCTTTAACGGTAGTAGCTCGTGATCTCAAATTATCCTTTTCCCAGACATGGTAAACTTCAAAATGAAAAGTCAGTTAATGAGAGTACAGAGGCAAATCACCCATAAGAAATAACCAATCAGCCTCCAAATTATTCCCAATTGATTTGTAATGAACATATTTCCTCCAAACAAGCTAAAGAAACCAAAAAATAAATTAAATCGCTCAGATTTCTCAAGAGAGTACAGAGAGTACATATACAAAATAACACTAAAAAATCAACCAAACAGAGAATAAGATTCAAAATAACACTAAAAAACTAACCAAACAGCCTCCAAATTATTCCTGATGGATTGTAATGAACATATTTCCTCCAAATAGACCAAAAAAACGGAAAAATGACAAATGCTCTACTCTCAGAGTACAGAGTACTGATATAGAAATCTCTAAAACCATCCAAATAAAGAGTGTGATGGAAAAATAACACTAAAAAATCAACCAAATAGCACAAATTATTCCTAATGGATTGTAATGATCATATTTCCTCAACAGCCAAAAATTGGAAAAATGACCAAATATTATGTACTCTCATGAGAGTAGAGAGTATAGATACGTAAATCTAAAACTATCCAAACATCCCTCCAAATTGCTTTCAATAGAATGTAATAAACATAATCTCAATAACTAGGGCAATGAAACTAAAAAAATTGTCACAAAATTGCTTCTAATGAAATGTAATGACTATATTCTCTCCATCCAGACAAAATAAACTGTAAAAATATTGAGAAAATCATCTGTACTCTCATGAGAATACAGAGAGTACAGATGCAAAAATCTCCCAGAAACCATCCAAACAGCCATCAAATTACTTTCAATGGAATGTAATGAACATAATCTGAACAACCAGGCCAAAGAAACAGGAAAAAAATGGCCAAAATTATCTATACTCTCAAGAGAGTACAGAGTGATACAAAATAACACTAAAAATTAATCAAACAAATTTCTAAATTATTCCTAATAGATTGTAATGAACATATTTCCTAACAGCCAAAAAACTAAAAAAATGACAAATGCTCAGACTCTCATGAGAGAGATGATGAAATCTCCAAAATCATCCAAATGACACGCCCCTAAAAATTAACTGATCAAGACGAATCAAGGCATTTTAAATGCTTCGATCTAATCACCGATTTCAGAAGCTTACAAATAAATACCGCCTCGATGAGACGAACATAGCAACATCAAGCATAGTCCGATCCAACTCAATCGACTCGATCGTTATCGAGCATGAAAATGGATCCCGATCCGCCAAATGGTCACCAAAATCGACATATTTATAGTCGATCGAGCTCGCCAAGACGAATCCAACGAATCCAAGATCACCCAATTCGACATCATTAAGGCACCTGATCATCAAAATACACCGCTCGATCGGGGATCGTGACCGCCTCGGAGTGGTTATGGGAGTGGTTGGAGTTTTCCACGAATTTACAAGGCCTGCCACTCCCAAAAATCTATAAATAGAGCTTCATTCTCACCTTAAAGGACCTAATCGATTTGAAGACAGAGCTCGAGAACCTCACCGACCTTGACGCGCATCTATCCAAGCACCCTCCACCAAGATCGAGTCGCCTGGGGAGATCGCCTCTGTGAGGACTAGAAAAGACCATTGCCGCCTCCTTTCTCCAAGATCAAGAGGTTGCTCCGTAAGATCCGCTCTCGCCGCTTTTGGGAAACTTCTCCCTTGGGTTGGAGTTGACCGATATTGTATTTTTCTACACTCTAATATTATTTCCGCCAGAAACACCTTCTTCTCCAACTAACGAAGCAAGGACCAGATCTTTGAACACATAGTGAAAGTTCTACTGCAAGGCTCGTGATTTTTCCTTAACGGGTTTTCCACGATAACCCCTGTGTTCATATCCCCGCCATGTGTTGATAATTTTTGGCTACGATAAGATCTCGATCTACCTAATAAAATTCTCAAGACGCAATTAGCCACCTGGGGAACAACAGCTCCCATTGCTATATCTCCAATATGGTTGGTAAACGGGTTTGCGCCCAACGCCCTCATTCTCGTGGATCAAGGACGCCAAGTCTCCAACACTTCTCTACATACTGCACTGTGTGAGGGTCCGCCGTGCCCCTCTTTGGAAGATCGCTCAAAGGATGGAGGATTCTTAACAAAAAAATTCTTCGACTCGCTAGAGGACCCAAGAAACGCTCCAACACTGAAGAGCTCTGTGTTCCTCACCAAAGATAATCCGATTTTCTTCCGAGAATGACTACCCGGAATGCCGGATCAACAAGTAGAGAACCTCACCACATCCATGTCAACTCTGATACCGCCAGCTCTACTCACCCCAAATAATGGTCACCAGACGGGAAACTCCACGCCACCTTATACGCGATGAACTACGACGTGCGTGAAGAGTTCTAAGAAACAATCAATGATCCATTCTCCGCCGCTTCTTCCAAAACTCGCCCTCAGATCATCTCGCAATACCCGACCCGACGAGATTCAAGCTTCCCAAAGATGGACCCTTATGATGGCACAACCGATCCAGACAGCATATCGATCACTTTCGAACGATCATGCACATTCGGGGTAAATGACTGCCTTGTGTCGTATTCCCGCACTCTCAAAGGACAAAGCTCGCATTTCTGGTTCTATTCGCCGCTAAGGGGTCCGTCCGATCATTTGGAGAGCTCGCCGATTTTTTTGTAGACAGCCTCGGCAACAAGAGAATCATCGTGATTCATCACATCTCCTAATCCGTAATCCATGGAGAGTCCCTCAAAGAATACTTCCAGGTTCTCCTCAAGCCCGACAGATCACCGAGTGTAGATCCGAACTTTGAGGGCGTGCTTCTGAGGACTCGCCGTGATACTTATTCATCATTAATGCGGAGCCCATTCCTATGTCGACCGGTCCACAATAGGCACAAATCTCACGACGGCTATCGCTCATCTACAGCTTGAACCATCAAGCAAAGAAGTTTAAGAAGGTTCCCAAAGGTGATGTTCAAACATCTCTAAAAAGAAGAGAGAGCAAAGAACCTCCCCAAAATCTCCTCGAAGAATCGTGATGACTCAATCGAGAGGAAATATAATGGCTCTCAACACGCCATGCAACATCCTCGCTATTCAGAAGAGGATAGCGCCAAGTCACACCTTTAAAGCCCTGGAATTGGAAATCATTTCACTTTGGCACACCACCAAGAGTGCCACCAATCGGAGGAGATTGAAAGACTAATACGCCGTGGGTATCTAGCCATTTTATACAAAACCAACCCGCTCCAAAGAAATGCGCAACCAGCTGAGGAACCGCCGAGAGAGATAAACACGAGTGAGGGCTGTTATTCCAAATATTCATTGCCGCCTTCAAGAAAGTCAAGAAGTCTCGGCTGACCATTCTATCACCTTTGATGATTTAGATCTAGAGGGGCTTCGATCCCACATCAAGATCCCCTTGTCATCAAGGGGTGGTGATCCATGCTTCAATATTAAAAGGATATTGATCGACAATGGGAGTTCTTGATGTTCTTTTACCCACTTTCTCAAGATGGGTATAAAGAGAGAAGCTTCAACTCCGGCCCCCAATCATGGATTTGATAATCGACCAGATTAGTGGAAGGGACAATCGCCTTCCCGAACTCTTGGAGAATTTCAACACGCAACCCACTTGATACATTGTAGTCAAGTCCGAGTCCTGCATAATGCAATATTTGGGAGACCTCTCATATATTCTAGCCACATCTCGGCTCACCTCAAGATGAAATTCCACACCACCGGCATCGGCATGGTAAGTGGAATCAACAGATAGACAAGCGCTATATCAAGCAAGCCCCCATTTACGCCAAGAACCCTCAACATCGAGAACTTCCTACGAGATGAGGATGCCTCGAAAGGGCTTCTCCAAATTGAAGATGTAATTTGTCTTCCTATCTCGTAAGTTGATCCATCGCGAAAGGTGAAGGTGGGATCGTTGTCGCCACCGATCGTAAATAGAATACGAATTTTCGTAAAAAATCAAGATATCTTTGCCCGAGCGATCCGATATTCGGCATTGACCCTAAGTCATTACGCACTCCTCAAAGTTGACTCAACCTACAAGCCTGATACGTAAGAAAAGAACCTTCGCTTCAACGACGTGTCATAGAACAAGAAATCACCAAACTGGAAGTCAAGTTCATTCGAGAAGTCTACTACCCCACCGGCTAACGTAGTGTTAGTCAAGAAGGCCAACTTCTCGGAGAATGTGCATCGACTACACCGACTTGATCGTGCATGCCCAAAAGATAGCTTCCCCTTCCTCATCGACCAACTAGTTGATGCGACATCGTGACATCGATGTCGAAGCTTCATGGATGCCTATTCGCTACAATCAACCCAGATAAAAAAGGTCCTGGGACTTCCTAATTCTTCCATACAGTTAACATCGCCGAAGTAACGCCTCGATAAACAACCTTGGATAAGTTGGCAATCCTATAGACCGCCTACAACTTTCCATAACAGTTAACATCATCAGTAAACGCCCGATAAACAACCTGATAGTCAAAAGTCCTGGATTCGATCTTCCATAGTTAACATCGCCGAAAGTAACGCCTCGATAAACAACCTTGATAAGTTGGCAATCCTCTATAGATCGCCTACAACTTTCTCCATAACAGTTAACATCATCGAGTAAACGCCCGATAAACAACCTCGATAGTCAAAATCTCACGGACTCCAATTCTTCCATACAGTTAACATCGCCGAGTAACGCCTCGATAAACAACCTTGATAAGTTGGCAATCTATAGACGCCTACAACTTTCTCTCCATAACAAAGTTAACATCATCGAGTAAACGCCCGATAAACTCCTCGATAGTCAAAAATCTCGGATTCAATTCGACCTCTTCCATACAGTTAACATCGCCGAGTAACGCTCGATAAACAACCTTGATAAGTTGGCAATCCTCTATGATCGCTACAACTTTCTCCATAACAAAGTTAACATCATCGGTAAACGCCCGAAACAACCTGGATAGTCAAAAATCCTCGGATTCAATTTCTTCCATAGTGTTAACATCGCCAGTAACGCCTCGATAAACAACCTGATAAGTAATCATGATGCACAACTTTCCATGCGAGGTTAACATCATCGATAGCGCTCGATAAACAACCGGATAGGTCAAAATCTCGGCGGATTCAATTGATCTCTTCCCTGCGTTCACCGTCGCCGGTAAGCGCTTTCGACACGACAAGCACCGGATAGGTCAAAGATATCCATTGGCAGTGACACCGCGCCACATTGCGGCTGTGACCATCCCGGTCGGCGCTGCAATGGCCGGTCCGCGACGTAAAGCGGTCACCGCCACATGAATACCGTCGTCGGTCCGCTTTATCAATAGCCCATCAATCGCGGTCACTACCATCATTAGCCGGTCATCGCCTGACTAGCCGGTTGATTAAGACCATCCCGTGGAACCATCGTGGGTCATTGGCCGTTTGTCATGCTAAGCCACTTGCAAACATGGAACCATCATGTCATCCCGTAGACCATATCATGATTTCAGTATCGCGGATCTTGTGGTCACCACCATCGGCGCTAGCCAGTCTCCTCTCTCAAAATCGGTTCTTCCAAACGGTCGCGCCGATTTTACTGGTTGGGCTGACAATCTTTTGTCGATGCCGGTTGACCTTTGACATCTGAATTTATTCTTCACGATACCATTGCGTAAGCATCATAGTTCGTCCAGGCAATCTCGGTAACCATCGTCGTTGGTTATCTCGACCACGCGGGTCGTCTTATGGTGACCACCATCGCCGTCATCTTCATACCCGTCTCGTGATGCCTTAACCGGACGGTCCTGATCATCGAATATGCGGGCCTTGATGCTCCCATTTTTAGAAGATTCCCATATGCCTCTTATAAGGGTGGACGTGTCTCTTTCAAAGAGTCTCACCCATCACAAACACACTCATAGATGAAAATTATTCAGGAGAGTGAACTCACCGGGGGAGGTTACACACTGCTTGGTGGAGATGAGGATGAGGTTGATCAAGAGTGCCCAAACTATGAGAGGAAGAGGAGATCAGAGTGCCCAAACTCCCGAGGTATGCACTAGAGGAGAGGAGATCAAAGAGTGCAAACTCCCACCAGGAGGCTATGCACTAGGAGATGAAAAATGTGTCTTTCCCTAGTTTTTATAGACCCATAGAGCAAAAAGCTCAAAACCTCAGCGTCAAAATTGGACCCGTGGGAGAATGATTCAGCCGCATGCCTTATGGCAGCGGTCCATGGTGAAGGTCATGCGAACCGCTATCATGGCAGCTCGCCGTGAACATAGCCGCCGAATAGAAAGCCATATTCAGCAGCGATTTGTGGCCGTTGCCGAGATATAGCTTCGATGGCGGCTGACCAGCGTTCGAAGCTCGATTTGACCATATCCGACCCGTTCGGCCGGCGATATACGAGAACCCCGAGCAATGAATTTGTATTTGCTGTATGGCATATGCTTGTATACGCAGCGCCATTGCTTTGGCGCAATAGCAGTAATCTGTTGCTCGGGATCGATCGTAATCAAATCTTCGCAGCATACTATATTATTGATACTTGTTATAATATTGTCTTGTTATGAAGATCTGTTCTTCAAAATGCGCGGTTGATGGACTCTCAAATTTCATTGGAGAATTTATTTTCAAGTATTTGACATATATTTTGGATGGCCGAGATAATGTCACAAAATAGAAGAATCGTCCTCGAAAATTAATCGATCAAACGAATCTCAAGGCATTTTTTAGAAATGCTTGATAATCACCGTTGACAAACTACAGTCAATGGCCGTCGATGACGAACATATACATCAAGCATAGTCGTCGAACTCGAATCGGCTTCGATCAGCTATCGGAGCATGAAAATGGATCGACGCCAAATGGTCACCAAAGCGACATATAGTCGGTCGGCCTGATCGAATCCAACGAATCAGATCACCCAATTGGACATCATTAAGGCAGGATCATCAAAATACCGTCGATCGAGGGATCGCCTTGGGCCGTCCGTCAGATGGTTATGGGAGTGGTTGGAGTTTTCCACGAATTTACAAGGCACGCCACTCCCAAAATCTATAAATAGAGCTTCATTCTCAAAGGACCGAATTTGATTTGAAGACTAGAGCTCAGAACCTCTCGACCTTGGGACGATCTTTTCCACCGTGCCACCTCCACGAAGATCGAGCTGGAGAATGCCCCCAGGAGACTTGAAAAGACCGGCTCCTTTCTCACGAAGATTAAGAGGTTGCTCAAGATCGTTCTGGCTTTTGGGAAACTTCTCCCTTGGGTTGGGTTGAGATATTGTATTTTCTACACTGAATATTGTTTCCTGTAAACACCTTCTTCTCATCGAGAAGCAGGACACGTATCTTTGAACACATAGTGAAAGTTCTCTGGTCAAGGCCGTGGTTTTCCCTTCGGGTTTTCCATTATAACCCCTGTTCATATCCACCTTGTGTGTTGGATAATTTTGGGTACGACGATCTCGCATCTAAGAATAAAATTCTCTAGCATAACCATATCTCAATTCTTGATAGATGTAATGAACATAATCTACAATAATAGAAACTAGAAAAATAGCCAAAATTACTTCAATAGAATGTAATGACCATATTCTCTCAATGCAAAATAAACTATAAAATATTGATCATCGATCTTGAGTGATGCAAAATCTCCCAAAACTATCACAGACATTGCTTCCCTGCGATGTAACATAATATGAACAAAGAAGCTGGAAAAATTGGCCAAAATCATTTTTACTCTCAGAGTCGATGCAAAATAACATTAAAAACTAACAATCGACATCTAAATTATTCTTAATAGATTGTAATGAACATATTTCCTTCAAAGCAGACAAAGCTAGAAAAAATGACCAAAATGCTCGTACTCTTGAGTCTGATGAAAAAACTCCTAAAACAAAACAATGAGCTTTCAATCTACTTCATAAGCCATATCTTGAGCATTTTGTATCCAAACAGGACGAAGTATTTTAAAAAAATGCCAAATCGTACTCTTGTAAGAGTACATAGATTACATGCAAAGCGAGCAAACAACCAAATTAATCTACAAACAAATTTTAATGTCATTATTGAACATACTATTATTCTGTCGACATAATTCATCTTGAAACATGACCAAACATCTACCATGTGATATACTAAACATTTCACCGACTAATCAGTTCAAAAAATTGAAAATAACGACATGTATCATCTTGATAATACAGAGAGAATACAAAATATCTCCAAAACTACTAAAATACATCCGTTCATTTAAAGAACTCAAATGTTCTAAAATGTTCACATCTGGGCGGTGAAGAACAGAAAATCTAAATTCATTAAAGTTCGAGAACAGGTGTAAATACCTCATGTAGTCACCTATATCTGGAAGTTACAGATTTGGTAAATCAGCGGCGACGGACGTTGCCGTAGAGCGGGAGGCGAGCTAGCGGAGAAAGGCCAAAGCTCATCTTCGGGAGGAATGTCGAGCGACACCCGTCTCATTTTCTTCTCTCATTTGTTTGAGCGGCCGCTGTCGGGCAGATAAATGCGTCCGCCGTCAGATCGATTCGCGTTAAGCTAAGCGGAAAAACTAGACATCGTCGGGCGATTGGAGTCCGCGTAAAGCTATGCTTGGACGTAATATTTTCTTCAAGCGGTTCACGTCGTTTCATCAGCGATGATTGCGGTGGTCCCAACATAAATTTTACTTTAATTATTTTTTTATGCCTCGGATATTGATATAAGTAACTATATATGGAGATAAAAATTAATTCTTTTGAATGAGCTAGAAATGCTTACGATAAAATAGGTATATAGTCACATTTTATAAAAGATTTTCTATTAAAACTTTATTACTTGATCAATAGTAAGATTTCGGTTCAAAATTAAGACTATAAGATCAAAGTAATTAAAAGTGTTAGCTTTAATTATGATTCTAAAGATTTAGCTAAAGTTTTAACAATTGTGATTATGACTTAAATTATTGATAATATTTTCCGGAAAAATTTCTAAATAATAACAAAAGTATTAGATTATAGGTGCAAAATTTTATTACCATATCTTTAATTTCTTTGATAAAATTATATGTTCTTTTATTTCTATTATAGAGTATGTTGTTTAGACACTTTCGAACACCATGGAATGGGCATTAACTCTTTTATTGAACAATGCCAAGAAGCTTGCAAGCACACAAGATTGATGTGCAAGTAGGACACAAACATTTGCTTGAGGAATATGACCTTATCAATGCCTTATCTAAATTGTATTATCAATGAAACCCCGGTTGTATCTGCAGGCCTTTTCTCATCTTGAGGATTGCATTGGGAGGCTACCAAATACCTCACGATACCATCTTGTTTGTGAGCGATATATACAATCCAAAGATCAGTTATGCTAGAAACCAAGTTTTCGGAAAGATTTCAAGATATAGAAGTGGATAAAGTGAGTAAGATGCTGATATGAACACATATCCCCAAGCCATCAACAGAGACAAAAGAATCAGGAAAAGGCCAAACTGGCTAAAAGACTTCACCAACACTCCCAAAACATTATAACGAAGCGGTAGAAGTTCCAAATAAATAAAATAAAACAAATAAAGCTTTTCTAGGAAGAACTCCAAGACTCTTATATACATCTGAGAATAAACTTGTATAAGATTAAATCGGACAAGCGAAGAAGATCGTGAGGTAATTAAGATCAAGAACTCTAACAAGAATAAGCGACCTGACGGATAGAGCGACAAGAAATCTAGCTATCGTCGGATACAAAGGCGAGCGAAATTAAGCAATACGACATGCAGAATAGCGAAATTAGTTCTGAGCCAAAGAACACTTTAGAAGAACAAGCGAAAACTATAAATAGAGGAGAAAGCAGAAGAAAGGGTTGAAGAATTATCTCAAGAACTCCTCGTCTCTTAGTCTCCTTCTCCTTTCTCTCGGTCTCCCTCTTCCCTCTCACTACTCACGGTGGAAGCGATTCCTCCATCGAAGGAAAGAAACCTCCCAGAACTCTCTTCATCTTCTTTCTTCTCAGGCTTCATCAAGACATTTCTGTGGATCTTCCTTGGATAGATCTTCCGGTAGAATCGCCAAATCTCCTTCTTCTCCTCCCTCTGTTTCCCTCGAAACCCTAGCAGCGAGCAAGCGAAAGGAAAAAACAAGAAATGAATTAGGGTTTTCGATTGATCCGTAATTGAATATGGCGATCTTGACATCATTTCCACTCATCAAACCATCATCAAAAGATCAAAGCCGTCGAGAGGCACCATCGTAATCCACTCACCATAGAAGAAGGAAACGCATGATCAAAACAAAGATCGAGGCGAGAGATCATTACAGATCCAACGGTTTTCCAAGAGTCTCAGAAGAACAATCCAAGTGAGCCCATCCAAGCGGCGAGAAAAGGCTAGATCCAGCGGATCGAAGCTCCGATTCCTTCCTTTACTCGGTAGGGTTAACTCAATTGGAAAGGTTTAACTCATTGTCTTGACTCAACCACCCAAATCAAATCAACTCAAGCAGAACCGAATAGAAGGAAGAATTTAATCACTCAGCTCACTTATCAAAGCTAATTACAATTAATCACCTCTCATGTAATTCGATATTAATACATATCATTGGTGCTCTCGTTGACTTTCCACATATCAAACAATGGCAGAAGGTACAAGATATTCAGCAAAAACTATGGAAGAATGTGTCAACAGACAAAACAAAACTGATGAACAAATGCAATCCATTACCATGATACTTAATGAAGTATCCAGAAGATTATCAGCAATAGAGGAAAAAACTAGACAAATCCTCTCGGGAAAACAATCACGGTATGTAACTCATACCCACGGAATTATGACTAATCCTCCTAGAAATCAACTGCAAACAGCTAGACCAGTCAAAGTTGATATGCCAAGATTTAATGGTGACAACCCAAGGGGTTGGTTATTTAAGGCAGATCAATTTTTCCAATATTATAATCTATCTGAAGATCAGAAGTTTCTAATTGCTTCTGTATATATGGGCCACACTTTCTTGGTATCGATGGATGCACAAATAAACAATTAAATACATGGAATCTGTTCAAAACGAGGTAATTGAAGGTTTGGACCATCACTTTATAGAGATTTAAGGGGTGAATTGGCTAACTACAGAAATCCGGTCAGATTTCTGATGAATTTGAATCGATTTGAATTCCCCCTGATTTTCTACAAAGTTGTTTTGAATCAGGTTTGAAACATGACATTAAAAGAGAAGTAAGAACCTGACCAACTTTCTACAACAAACTTTCAATTGGCAAAGTTAATGGAAGATAGATTACAAGATGATATATCTACAACCGGACCATATAGATTTACTCCACAGACATGATGAACAAGCGACCACTTCTTTTACACTTGGCAACAACTAGCAAAATACACAACAAAGACCACAAATACCCATTCGAAATTAACTCGCTCAATTGGAAGAGAAAAGAAAAGGTCTTTGTTTCAATTGTGATGAAAGTTCTACAGGGTCATAGATGCAAATCAAAACTCTTTACCCTTGTAGGTCAATGATGAACAAGAAAATCCTATTCAACGATCATGGCAAGATCGATTTAATTGGAAGAGTTCACGAAATCAGTTTAAATGCCTTTACGGAGACGGTCAAACCCTAGAACTCTAAGGTTACAGGCGAGAATAGGCAACAAACAAGTTGGTCGATTGATAGTGGATCGACCACAACTTTATCCAATCTAAACTGGCCAACTTCTTAAACCAGACAATCACATCAATATCAATTTTTAAAGTGCTAGTAGGGAATGGAGAGACTCTACAATGTTGGTTTGCTAATGTGCTATTCAACTACAAGGACACACTTTTAAAACAGATTGCTACTACTACCAAATCTGAGAGATGTGGTTTTAGGAGTATAATGGTTGGAACGATTAGGTGAGTGCACAATGGACTACAAAAGCTCACAATGAAGTTCTACCAAAATGACCAATTAATTCAACTACAAGGAGACACTTCAACCAAAATAGACAATATTACATTCCCGGTTTACCAAATTACAAAATCAGAAAAATATCAGTTCTTACTTACAGATCAGAGAAATTAATGAGGGAACAACTGTCCCTAATCATGATTTCAACCATCTACCTGTAAGTATACAACAGGTATTAGAAAAATACAAGAAGCTGTTTGAGAACCGAAATTTTGCCTCCCAAAGGGATATTGATCACCAAATACATCTGACACTCACTGTTGGGTTAAAACTACTGAATATCCTTATTTTGAAATAGAAAAACTGATTAAAGACATGATGGATACAGGCATTATAAGAGAAAGTACTAGTCCTTTCTCATCTCCAGCTTTGCTTATTAAAAAAAAGGATGGCACTTGGCGTTTTTGTGTTGATTATAGAGCTTTAAACAAGTGCACCATACCTGATAGGTTTCCCATACCAACTCCTGAGGAATTAATGGATGAATTATATGGAGCCACTGTTTTTTCCAAGTTGGACCTAAGATCAGGTTATCACCAAATAAGAATGGCAGAAAAGGACATTCATAAAACTGCTTTCAGAACACATGAAGGCCATTATGAATTCATATGCCTTTTGGGTTAACCATATGTCACCTTTCAAGCACTAATGAATTACGTCTTTGAAACCATTCTTAAGGAAATTTGTTCTAGTGTTCTTTGATGATATACTCATACGTGACCAAAGTACATCAAGAACATCTACGATGGTATTAGAACAAGCGAAGCAACACTCATTATATGTCAAACCATCCAAATGTTCATTTATTCAAAACATAATATATTTGGGACATATTCTTTTATTTCAAGGGATAGAGGTGGATCCCGAGAAAATACAAGCGTACAAGCTTGGAATATGCCAAAATCAATAAAAGCAGTTAAGAGGATTTTTTGGGATTTAGGTTATTATAGAAAGTTTGTCAAAACTATCAGAAATTGCTTCTCCTCTTACATCAATGCTGGCCAAACAACAATTCCATTGGACAGATCAATCAACAACAGCATTCACAAAACTGAAAGAGGCTATGGTAACATTACTGCATTTCTAATTTTACTATGCCATTTATCTTTGGAAGCAGATGCATGGGGCGACCATAGGGAGTATTAGCTCGAATAATCACCCATTAGCTTATTTGGTAAAAGCTAAATCCTACAATGCAAAAGTCTTCAACTGCTAGAGAACTCTATGCAATTCTTGAAGCGGTTGCAAGATGGAGACAATATTTCTTGGGAGCCAAATTTACAATCGAGCGGTCGAGAAAAGTATTAGAGAATTATTCGACAAACAATTCAAACCACGAAGATTTTTGGTCAAGCTGGGGTATGATTATAGTATTGAATATAAACCGGGCATTACAAAAGCGGTGATGCCTTTGTCGGAAAAATGTTTAACACGAGCGGCTTGATTAAGGATCAAGCAGACTCCTTAATGTCATTAAACTTCTCGATATATACTCGGATTCAAGGATCTTATTGACAAATTACAGGAGAAACCAAAGCTAATAAGGAATTACAAGAATTATATAAAAAAATTGGCGACAAGCGGAATTATTCCCTCATTACAGTTAGTGAAAGGGCTAATTAGGTTCAAAGACAAAATTATAATAGCAAAAGACTTCGGACACTTAAAAACAAGATCATAAGAGAGTTCCATTCAACACCAATGAGGGCATGGAGGCATTCGTAAAACTATGACTAGAATTACTCAACAATTCTTCCGAAACAGATGAAAAAGGATATTAAACAATTTGTATCAACATGCCCCATTTGTCAACAAGTCAAATATGATACTCGTGAGCCAGATTACTACAACCACGCCTATACCATGGCAATATGGGAGGAGGTATCTATGGATTTCATCACCGGTTTACCTAAGTCTCATAATAAAACAACTATACTAGTAAAGTGGGACGACTATCAAAGTATGCTCATTTTTCACTCTACCAAAACAATTTTCGCTTTATCTAGCTCAAATCTTTATCACGCATCAGGAAACTCCATGGGATACCACAAGGAATAGTATCCACTGAGATCCATTGTTTATGAGCAATTTTGGCAAGAATTGTTCGACTAAGTGGAACAACTTTAAAGCACAAGAAGGTTTTACCATCCTCAAACGGATGGACAAACAAGTAACCAATAGGATCCTAGAACAATATCTAAGGAGCTTTGTTTTGATACACCTAAGGCATGGTTACGCTCTACCCATGTGAGTTTTGCTATAACACAAGCATCAATGCTTCAACCAAAATGACTCCTTTTCAATATGGTAGACTCCTCCTACAATCATTCCATATGTTCACGCCAACAAATCAGTAGAATCAAGATACAACAAAGAGACAAGAACATACAAACCGATAACAAATTTACAGAAGCTCAAAACAGATGGATCGATAAAACACGTAAGAGACCTTCAATTAAGTCAATGAATTAGTTTTAGTTAAGATACAACCCTACGCAGACTTCATGACAAGAAATCAAGATACCAAATTGCAAAGAAGGTATTATGGACCCTTCAAAATACTAAAAAAATAGGTATGGTGGCTTATAAAATTGAATTACAAATGCCAAAAAAATACATAATGTATTTCACATATCTAGATTAAAACCACAGACAGACTCACTATCCATCCAAAGACTTATCAAACCAATTCGAGATGGACAAATGTTTATTAGACCTATCAAAGTCCCGGATCACGTAATGATACAAAAGGGAGATCAGATCAAAGAGGTATTAATCCAAAGGGGAAGGTTTATTAAAATATATCTTGGGTAATGAGAAAGAAATACAGTGAAAATTTTCGATTTTGACCTAGGACAAGGTCAAGGTGGGGAGGGGAGTAATGATATGAACACATATCCCCAAGCCATCAACAGACAAAAGAATCGTGAAAAGGCCAAACTGGCTAAAAGACTTCACCAACACTCCCAAAACATTATAACAGAAGCCAGTAGAAGTTCCAAATAAATAAACAGAGAAACAAATAAACAAAAATATTTTTACTACAGAAGAACTCCAAGGTAGACTCAAGATACAATACATACAGAATAAACTTGTATAAGATTAAATGCACAAAACGTAAGACGACAAGGACGTAATTAAGATCAAGAACTCTAACAAGAATAATCGACAGACGATAGAACAAAGAAGAAATCTAGCTATCCAATCGATACAAGACAGGCAACGAAATTAATCAATACCTACATGCAAATGTAATAATGTAAATTAGTTATGAGCCAAAGAACACTTTAGAAGAGCAAACTAAAACTATAAATAGAGGAGAAAGAAAAGGGTTGAAGAATTATCTCAAGAACTCTCTAGTTTCAAGTCTCCTTCTCCTCCCTCTCCTCTCTCTCAGTACTACTCACGGTGGAAACCGCCGGATTCCTCCATCAGAAGGAAAGAAACCTCCACAGAACCTCTCTTCATCTTTCTAGCACCTTCTCCGACTTCATCAAGACATTTCTACGGTGGATCTTCACTGGATAGATCTTCCCGGTAAGAATCTCCGGCCAAATCTCCTAATCTTCTCCATCGTTTCCCTTAAACCCTAGCAGAGACGCGAAAGGAAAACAAGAAATGAATTGGTTTACGATTCAATCCGTAATTCAAATCCGAACGATCTTCACATCTGCTTTTCCACTCAAAACCATCCGACGATCCTTAATCAGACATCAAGCCATCGAGGCCACCATCTGTAATCCACTCACCATAAGAAAGGAAACCAATGATCAAAACAAAGATCCAAGGCGTAGATCAATTACACATCCCAACGGTTTTCCAAGAGTCTAAGAAGAACGCAATCCAAGTGAGCCCATCCAACGGCAGAGAAAAAGGCGCTAGATCCAACGGATCAAAGTTCTCAAACCGATTCTTCCTTTACCGGTTAACTCAATTGGAAAGGTTTAACTCATTGTCTTGACTCAAACCGAAGTGACGACCCAAATCCAAGGAAATCAACTCAACCAACCGTAATAGAAGGAAGAACTGGTTTAATCACTCACGCCCTTGTATCAAAGCTAATTACGTAAATTAATCACCCTCACCTGTATATATTAATACATCGATGCTACCATTTGGTATGGGAGAAGAAGGTGCCTGTGGGAAGGTCTTGCAATGAGAGAGATTACTCATTGGAACTTTGATTCAATGCTTTGAGGAGAAGGGTTACACAACAAAAATTGATATAAAAGAAGGCATGGAATTAACAATGCCCAAAGCCAATCCTCTTGAAGCCTTATGTAGGCCATAATACAAGCTTCGATGAGTGTGTTGTCCAATCTTTGAATGTTCAACTCAAATTAAACTAATGCAACATTTTGAGAGCAAATTGTAGTTTAAAAATGAAAACATTTTAAGAACTTTATAGATAAAGAGTCACATGCTATTATATTTTAATATTTGAATATTTTCATCAATAAAAATTATGTTTATATAGATTGGGGTTATATTAAAAAAAGCCTCTCTATATTCATGAGACGTTAGCATACGTTCGATTTAGATACCTACTCAAATTAAATATAATCAACATAAAAAATTGTTTAAATTTTGATGACTACATGATGTATACATATTATGACATGGATTAACTTATTTTGTTGCTTGACTTCATTTGATAGCTTAGTTTAGTTTGGACAAATCAAAATAAATGGACTTATAATTATCGTTTAGGTAAATAACACACTTATATACTTCTATATATTCAATTATATAACTAGATATTTCTTAGATTTCAAACAGCTCATTTAACTCTTAATTCATACATTTTTTTTAAAAAAATGTCTAATGTACCTTTTTATATTTTTAGAGCATGATCTATTTAGTTAGGCTTTATAAGGAAACTCTAAAGGACAAGGTACCTAAGGGGAGATCCCTTCCATATAGCAATTTTCAAGAGATTGATGTTAATTGAGAAGTTTATTTGAAGATTTGATATAGTAGAATGTCTACAAAATTAATGATTAATTTGACCGACTAAATAATATATATATATTTTGCAAAAGTATGCTTCAAGTGGTCATCTATGGAATGTTTCTCAGAAAGGCCTCTCATGAATGACTCTTAAGAACACTTCTTAAGAATCACTTTCAAAAAAAGTATTATAAAGAATATTAATAGTTTCTTTATCGTGTTCAACATTCATCTCAAGTCATGTACTATCTTGAATATGCCTCTAGAATAATTTTTTAAGTAGTTAAGGGGGATTGTATTTTTGTTAAAGAGGAAACTCAAATAGAACTTTGTTCATCTATTTGTGGCACATTTATGTCCTTTGTATTAGTAGAGGGTCTCTTTGATTGGCCATGTTTTTTTAATACAACTAGGTTCATACTTCTATGTAAGCATATATTAGAGAAATATAGAAATATTTATGATTTAAATTTAATGTACATATTGTTTTAATTTTTGAGAAATAATGTCCTAACTATTGATATATCACATAAAAAATTATAGGATCAAATTCAAATCTTGAGGTGATATATGTAATAAATTTTTTAAAATTAATTTCAAGATTATCTAAATTTTTATATTCGAGATGAATCCACTAACATCAAGAATGAATCTAAATGAGCTCAAATCAAGCTTCAAAACTCAAATGTGCAATTAAAAACTTAGGAATTAATAAAATGATCAAATGATTTCTAAATCTAACGTGCATATAACCAAATTGAATATGGATGAGAGAAATTTAATGAGCTCAAGATCAAATAAAAAAAAAGTCGGAAGACACTTAAACTCTCAAGAAATCATTTATAATCAAGGAAATTAATATGGATTTATGAAGTGTTTTGAGATTTTAGTTAAAGTTATCAACATAGAATTCACAAAATTCGTAAATAAATCTGCATTTTCAACATGATAGGGGAGCCAAAGAGGCTGGAAGAGATAAAGAACTATGCTTTGAAGCATTTATTTCACTACCAACAATCATTATCCATCATATCGCCAACCACCATCAGTGGTCTACAACCTCCTACTATATTAATCTTATAACTTTATTTTAAGGTTGTTGTTACCTAATTTTTACATATAATTTTATAATCCCATCTCCTCTAAAATTAAAGCTTTGTAATTCAAAATATATAATGAATTATTTGAATATGACTAAGCCATTTGATTTTTTTCTCTTTCTGAGTTTTTTTACATTTAAATTTTGATGTTACTCATTTTTTTTTAAATTATTTGTGTATGCTAGATTTTCCTACAAAATAAAACTCAAAGATTTTGCACCCTATGTCATGAACTTCTCGCATGCAATAATTATTTTCCATAAAAAAATAATTTATTATAATTTTGGTGAGATATACAATTAATTTATGAGAAATTTATATACATAGCATACACTACTTATATATTTACATACACCTAAACTTTGATATTTATAAATTTTTTTTCTATGCATAAAAAATAAATAATGGTGTTTTTTTTGATGTAATAGTAAAAATTTTGATGTTATATTTATAAATATTAAACTCTAATTAGATATGTAAATATATGAGAATTGTGTGCTATGTATATAAATGCCTCTTAATTCAAAATCAATAATACTTAAAATTATTTTTAAGTGAGAAGAAATAAATAAAACCAAAGAAAAATAAGCCCAAATATAAAGAGAACAAATCTAAATAGGATCTTATTACATGCAAATACCAAATTGAAATCAAAATTTTTAAGAAGTGTGACTAAACTATTTAGAAAGTGAAGGCATACTGATTTGGTTGAGGTGTGTCATCTCGTATGTGATTTAGAAACTTCTCACAGAAAAATTAAATATGTTTTAGACCTATACACTTGCCAAGTAATGGAAAAATAGCTTGCTCTGAGAGGAAAAAAGTAGGGGAGAAGAAGAAAGAAAATTTTGGGAAGAAGAAAATGAGATTAGAGGTGATTTAAGTATTTTTATAACCTCTAAATTGGTCTATACAATTTAAAAATATTGAAATATTTGAGTTAAATTATTGACAAATTCATATTATATATATATATATATATATATATATATATATATATATATATATATATATATATATATATACTTTAGACTTTTTAGCTCTCAATTATTAGATATCATAAAAAAACTCTCAAATCGCTGTCTTAGCGGTGATTTATGACACTAAGCCCTCTTTGATGGAACTTTTAATTTAAAAGTTTAGTTTAAAGTAGTTTAAAAAAAAAGCTATTTTAGAAAAGTACATGTACATATCATTTTACAAAGAAAGAAAATCGATGTTTATAAAAAATAAAAAAAAAAATAAATATATTTTAAAAGGCTAAAATTTTATATTATGCTTAATTAAAACTTTAATTAGGTAAATAATGAAAATAATAATTTTAAAATAGTTGGCTTGACAACCATGACTGATGTTTAGCCACGTCAACGACGACAGATGAGCAAATTTTTTTAAAAAAATTTTGGTACATCGCAATATTTTGCCCGTATCGAACTCATCCAGTGTCGGAATCGAGCGAGTTTGGTATCGTTGGAAATATAATGAAATTCTCCACGACTTTCATGTTAATTTAAGTATTTTTATAACCTCTAAATAGGTCTATACAATTAAAAAAATTTGAAATATTTGAATTAATTTTATTGACATATCCATGCACATAATATATATATATATATATATATATATATATATATATATATATATATATATATATATATATATATATATATATATATATATATATATATCAATTAGATATCATAAGAAAAACTCTCAAATCGCTATCTTAGTGGCGATTTATGACACTACTGGCTCCTTTCACTGAGCTTTTAATTTTAAAAAAATTATTTTAAAATAGTTTTTAACAAAATTATTTTTAAATGATATATGTAAACTCCATTTTAGAAAGAGAGGAAATCGATATTTTATTAAAAATGTAAAAAATTTAAACGAATTTTAAAATTTATTAACGTCATTTTAAAGAACGTTATGTATTGAAAATAAGGAGTCAAACGTGGCTTAAATCGCTAATGCGATTATTTATGACTGTTTCCCAATTTTTTTTAAAAACGTTTTGGTGAGTTGTTTTTTTAAATATATCATTTCTATAGTTTATCCTTTGCCAAACTCATTTCACATTGACCTTTTATTTGCATCTCTTTAAATTCAATTGTCATTCTAAATTTCACACGTGGAAAATTCTCCTGATCAATTCAAATCTCTTCGCAGAGGCCTATATCTAAGATAAAAGTAGTAGAATTGGCGTGATAAACTGCTCAAATAATAAATAATATCTCCATAAGATAGATAAAATGTTGTGTGGATACATTCCAAAAAAAAAAAAAATTGGAAAAAAAAAATCTACGTTAAAAGCTCCAAACAAAAGTCCTTTTGTCCACGTATCATCACATGCATTCATCTGACGTGGCAACCTCACCTTAAAAGCCACCCCTTCCAGCTTTTAGCTTTATCTAATAATTCGGAGCTTATTAAAATAATAATAATAATAATAATTGAGAGTTTTCGATTTTCTCAACAAAGTTATTAATTTAAAATTTAATATATAGAGGTATATTTATGATTAAAATCACTTAAAATTAAAAAATAGTATTTAATTTATTTATGCTTATAAATTAATATTAATAATTTATTTAGGTGTTTAGAAATGTGTGTTTATATATATTAAAAATTTTAAAAATTAATTAATTAAAACTTGATATATTAATATTTTTAAATATGAGAAGGAGGAAATATTTATCATTCAGAAAATGATTAAGAACTTGACATTTTTTTTTTCGTAAAAGAGAAAATATCTTTTCATATTGGGCTCCCGAACTACTTGAAAAGGACAAATTTTTCTCAAATAAAGGACGCTTTCAAATTATGACATCTCAATAAAAAAAAATTTATAATAGCTCTCCTGCTAGACTTCGATCTAATATAATATATATATATATATATATATATGAGCTTCAAAAATTCGTCATCAATCTCTCAATTAAAAAAGTATAATTTATGTCGAAATCTTGAAGATGAATAGTAGATAAGATACTACAAAGAGATTTTGCCTCATTTGAGTGACTTTAGATCTAGGTTTCCTATGGCCAAGCACCTATATTTAATTATCCCTTGCAATCTTTGAGAGAACTTTCGATTAAGATTAGTGCTTAGTGCATAAAGTATAAGAAGATTACGTAGTTTTGGAATTTAAATTTATGAAATTCATCATCCTTTACTTGAAGCGGATGATTGGCGGAATAATGATGCATCCGATCAAGATCCTTTGGTTCTGTCATCCCGGACTGTCGTGGTCCATAGTCTATTTAATCATAGGAGGTAGTCGACCCAACCTGATCGAAAGATCCTTGTCAGCAGCCATGAGTTATGTCATCCAAGAGATCCTTGTAGACCTAGGGTAGTATTTATCTAAGAAGACAAGATTAAGTCCACCTTAGCTAACAAATGACTTTTGTCCCATCGTGCATCTGTTCACAACTCAAGGTAGAGTCATGAACATCTGATCACGATCCTAATATAATGACGTTATTTGGCGGCGACCACCCGATCAAATGACTCTAGTTGTAACTGCATCATATGGAGCTCTTGCTGCCACGCGAGGAGGAACACGCCCTGCGACATAAAATTGATTGAGAGTGAATATAGAAATACACTTGACTTAACATTGGCTCCGTTGTGAGTTAGAATTTTTTTTTTATCACATCCGATAAACAATTATGGAATATGGATATAATGAGCTTTACTTTAAGTTTTTATGTTGGTGATTTTCAATTAGTGATTTGTAGCTTGATGACATATCGATTTTTATTTAGTTTGATATTTAACTTATATTAACTTGACTTGAAATTTTGAACATATATTGATGATAATATCCTCTCCAGTTGAAATCTTTATTCAACGCATCCATCATCGGGGTATATGAGTTTGCTTGATCATTTAGTTTATTATTTCAGATCCTATAAACTATATTAATTTAATAATAGAGGATCAAATCTACTATCATAATGAAGCTTCTCAAATATTTTAATAAGTTGAAATTATTATAATAATTAAAATTTTAAATTTTGTTAACCCGGATCCGATCCTAAGACCCAACTGAAAGTCAACCCTCGCATCCTCAAACACTAAGTTTAGGTATTCAGTGTAGTGTTGGGGACCATGCGAGTTATTTAATTCAAAATTAATTTAACTTTAGAGATTTGAATAATGTTGCCTATTTTGATTGAGTTTTATTGCAAGTTTAAGATTTTAGATAAAATTTTGATAATATTTCAAATTTTGAACATATGTTGATAATAGTATCCCTGAAATCTTTATTCGATGACCATCATCGGGTATATGAGTTTGCTTGATTATTTAGTTTATTGTTTGATCCTATCAACTTAGTTTAATAGAGGATCATCTACTATCATATATGACGTAATTAGCTTCGGATATTTTAATAAGTTGAAATTATTATAATAATTGAATTTTTTAGGTTTTGTTAACTCGGACCTGATCCAAGACCCAACCGGGAGTCAACTCGCGCAGCATCCCCACTTACTAAGTTTAAGCATTCAGCATTGTGCCGGAGCCCATGAAGGTTATTTAATTTAAAATTGATTTAACTTTAGAGATTCAAATATTATTACCTATTTTGATTGAGTTTTATTGCAACTTTAAGATTTTAGATGAAATTTTGACAGTATTTCGACAGCCTCCCGACGTCATCCCCACATAAGGGGCCACAACGGGGGTTGGGCCTTCCCACCATGCCAAGAAAGATATGTATGGGTGGTGTAAACACCACGGTTGAATGTGTCATCCAATAATACCAAGAAAGATATGTATGTGTCTCTGAAGAATCTGCATGTAACATAAATTTCCCCACCACGCCAAGAAAGGTATGTACAGATACTTATATACTTGCAATGTCAAGTTTAAAAAAAAAATAATCAATTTTTGCTTTGTAGTTGCATTTATATTAAGTTGTTTAGGTTTCATGTTGATGTAAAAGTTTAACAAGGTGTCATCCGTGTGTAGGGGTATTATGCTAGCCTTCCCACCAAGCCAAGAAAGACATGTATGGGTGGTATAAATACCACAGTCAAACGTGTCTTTCCACCATGCTAAGAAATGCATGTATGAGGCTCTGAAGTGCCTGTGTGAAACAGATTTCTCCGCCATGCAAAGAAGGCGTGCATGGGTACTAATACACATGCAATATCAGTTTAAACATTAATTTTATATTGTAGTCTGACTTTATGTCAAGTTATTTAGGTCTCATGGGGTGTGAAAATTTAGCGATTTCAATATCTCGTGTGTGTCCGTGGGTCGCCTCTGTAGCCGGGCTATCTACCACGCCAAGAAAGGCGTGTATGAGTGAGATAAATCACGACGTGAATGCGTCATTCCACCATGTCAAGAAAGACATGTATGGGGCTCTAAGGTACCTGCGTGAAACACATTTTTCTGCCATGCCAGAAATGCATGTACGGGTACTTATACACTTGCAAACAAGCACAGCTTTTTTCTCTGTGTCAAGAAAGACATGTATGAGTACTTATATTTCAACACATACCGGTCGGCGGGCTTGAGCGATCACGCGAGAGCGGGGCGCGACCACCATGAAAGCCTACCGGCGGCGCCACGGCCAGGTGGCTGTATTTGGGATGTTGTGCGAATGCGGGATGTTACGCGAATGTGAGAGGCACACGGGAAGAGCTCACTGCGGAATGACTGGCTTTGCTTGTGTTGAATGGGAGGAGGGGCAATCAGAAGACGGATGGGAGCTTTTACGTGAGGGAGCTCGAGCAACGTTGTGGGAGTTTCAAGGTTATTACATTGGTTAGGATTATAGTGAGTATTTATAGGATTTTCTTTATTTAATTATTTAATTAGCCATAATCGAGATTTTTTGCGACATTAGTAGATAGGCAATAAATTTGTTGATATGAGGTTATTTTAATATTAATGCAATCAAGACTTCGCTTTCATGGAAGTCGGTTCAAGTTGGCTGAAGGGTCAATTTCTCTAATTTGCATGTTCGTCGCCACTCGACCTTCGTATGCACTTCCCAGATGAACATTCTCGTTATAGGTTTCGACGCTTCGACTAACGCATAATCAATTTCGCCAACGAAAATCGCGAGTCGCCGCGCTTCACTCGACATATACGCGTCGCCATCAACAACCCTCTTTTCTGATCGATCGACCGTCGGATTGTTCAAGATGTATATTCTATTTAATTTCGAAGTTCTGAACGCGATAACAAAGACCGTTCGTCGATCGGAGATCATTTCGGCAGATTTTAGCGATATATAGTGCATTTCATTTTATTTCGTTCTCGAAGTTCTCGATATATATATATATATATATATATATATATATATATATATATATATATATATATATATATATATATATATATATATATATATATATATGATGATGTTTGAAATAGCTTGATTACTTTTATTTTTTAAAATCAGCCAAAAAATAATAATAATTGTATTTGACTATAAATTTTTTAGCTTGTTTATAGAAATTTTTTGATAAAAAGCTATTTTTAGAACTTGAGGTGGTAGAATGTGTTGAGAAAACTGTTATTTAAATTTTTCAAAAAGGAAAATATTTATAAGACACAAAATAATTTTTTTGAAAACTATTTTTTTTCACATCAACTTTATAATAAGCATTTTAAAAAATTACATCTTTCCTAAACAGACTCTTAAAGAATTTGAGTTTAAATCTCAACTAGAATAAAAATTAATATTTGTGATTAGAAATTAAAAAATATAATTTGAATTTAAATCTTCTAATTGAAGAATTTTTTGTTTTACAAATTCCATCAAAATAATTACATATTTTATAAAGTTTCTTTTAAAGATATAAATCAAGTAACCTTATTTTTTATTAAAAAATACTTCAATTTCTATTTTCATTATATATGAAAGATTTCCATACATATATTATAGTTTTTATAAATAAATAAATAAATATAGTAGGCATCTTAGATAATTCGATGATCATCAAGAGAGAGAGATCAAATTGATCAAAATAGGTATCGAGATAATTAGATAATTCATCAAGAAGAGGGTGGTTGATAGCATGTCGAGCTGGGAAGGCTGCGACATTGCCCAAACAATCTCCGTTCACAAAATTAATTACTCCGTTAGCGTTGAAACATCAAAACCTATCAAATGAGGGCATTGCTC
This sequence comes from Cymbidium sinense, assembly GCA_021442155.1. NCBI lineage: Eukaryota > Viridiplantae > Streptophyta > Magnoliopsida > Asparagales > Orchidaceae > Cymbidium > Cymbidium sinense. The sequence continues at coordinate 108,989,919 of CM038225.1, forward strand.
AATTCAAATGAGTATCGCGTGAATATCGGCAATCGGATACTGAACCGCAAATCGGTGAAATACACTTTCGACAATACCAAAATCGGTTGAAGCGTCATTCGATCGATGAGCGGACTTCACCATCAGCGTTCAAAACTTCAAAGCTCAATAGCATCTTTTGCATAATTCGACGGTCGATCAAGAAGGAGGCCGTCATCGGACATGCTCGAGGTAGGGGCCGACGTTGCTCAAGCGACCTCCGTTCATGAAATTGATCTCTTTGTTAGCGTCAAAATGTCAAAACCTATTAAATAAGAGTGTCAACGCCCAATTCGGACGAGTCTGCGTTAATATCGAGCGAACGAAAGCAACAATGCGCAAATTTAACCGAAATTGACCCGATTTGACGTGAACAAATGGCCTCCGATAGCAAAACGGACTATGCCCGTTGCGTCAGAACATCGAGTAACCTAGAATCGACATATTGTCTATGTGATGATGTCGACATGAAAATCAAATTATGGCAAATAAAATAATAAAAATATAAATCCTATAAATATTTCTCTTAAAATCCTAAACCTAACTTTTTCATTTCCCCTCCTTCTTTGTGCCCAAGCCACACATCTCCTTTTCACGGTCTCTCTCTCTCTCTCTCTCTCTCTCTCTCTCCCCACTCATTGTCTATAGTGCTGGTAGAGTTTTAGCGTGAAACAATCGTTGACCGCTGTGCTCTTGTATGGATGCATCATGCACCAGCGGACGCCCTTATTGCCGCGTACGGTGCATGTCAGCACTCTGGAGCGCTGCTCCATGGCGGCAAGATGATCTTGCCGCATATTCGTTTCACGCACCGCGTGCTCACCAAGCATGTATTTCTTATAAGTACCCGTCGGCTTTCTTGGTATTGAGAAATCACTGCTTGTTGTATAAATGCATGCCTTTCTTGTCATGGCGGGGAAACCTGTACTTGCTTGCATGTCTATAAGTACCTGTACACACCTTTCTTGGTGTGGAGAGAAAATCTATTTCAGTAGGTACCTTAGATACTCATACATGGATTTCTTAGCATGATGGAAATGAGCATTCACGTTGTGGTTTATACCACCCTTCCGCGGTGTGGTGGGCGCTCGAATACCGGTAACCTATCGAGGGCGATCGGGATCGCCAAACTTCACACACGGAGACCCACATAGCTTGATAGTAAACTATCTTTGCGATATAAAATTGTTATTTAATTATTATTGCGGTGTGTATGATGTGCATGCGCTTTCTTGGTGTTGGGGGAATCTAGAGCATACATGCTTTTCTTGGCATGGTGGGAAGGCATTCAGGCGTGGTTTATCCTCCGATACATGCTTTATTGGCGGTGGCCCATACCGTAGCCCTCTATCTGAGGATAACATCGGATTCTGAAATCTTTGTCAAATCTTTATCGACATGATTCATAAACTACTTAATAAAATTCAACAATAAAGCTAAAATTAATATTTTAACTTGACATTGTGAATATATAAGAATCTGTACATGCCTTTGTTTATAGGGAAATATCGCTTCATACTACAGAAATACATATCTTTCGGACAGTGGGGCGCATTACACCACCCATATATGCCTTTTTTGGCATAGTGGGCAGGCCGAGCTCCCTATATGAGGACGACGCCGGGAGGCTACCGAAATACTGTCAAAATTTTATCTAAAAATTTATACTTGCAATGAAATTCAATTAAAACAAGTAATATTATACAAATCCCTTAAGTTTAAATTAAATCAAATACATGCATGGATCCGACACTATGAATGTGTTTAAACTTAATGCGAGGATGTTGTGTTGATTCCGGTTGGAGTCTTAGGACTGGGTTCGGGTTAACAAAACCTAAAAATCTAATGATATTTTTATAATATGTTCAACCTAATAAAATATTTGAGAAGCTAATTCTGTCATATGACAACAGATCTCATTCTCTATTATTAAATCAATTGAGTCGACAGGATCTGAAATAGCGAAATAATAAACCACCCCAATGATGGCTGTGTTAAATAAAAAATTTTAACGAGAGGGGATACTTCAACCAAAATATGAATATAATTTCAAAATAAATTAACTTAGATTGAATCTTAATCTAAATGCAGAATTTAAAATATTATTGAGCTATAAATGTCTAAGTGAAATTCAATATTAAAATTTAAAACAAAATTCAATTAATCCATCTTCCGTAATTATTTGTCGTGATAAATTAAGAAAACTCTACAGCAGAAAGAGTAAAGAAGTATCAGTATCAATGTATCTTATATATATATATATATATATATATATATATATATATATATATATATATATATATATATGATGTGTTTGAAATAATCTTGATTACTTTTATTTTTTAAAATCAGCCAAAAAATAATAATAATTGTATTTGACTATAAATTTTTTAGCTGCTTTATAGAAAATTTTATGATAAAAAGCTATTTTTTAGAACTTGAGGTGGTAGAATGTGTTCGTTATGAGAAAGCTGTTATTTAAATTTTTCAAAAAGGAAAATATTTATAAGACACAAAATAATTTTTTTGAAAACTATTTTTTTTCACATCAACTTTATAATAAGCATTTTAAAAAATTACATCTTTCCTAAACAGACTCTTAAAGAATTTGAGTTTAAATCTCAACTAGAATAAAAATTAATGTTTGTGATTAGAAATTAAAAAATATAATTTGAATTTAAATCTTCTAATTGAAGAATTTTTTTGTTTTACAAATTCCATCAAAATAATTACATATTTTTATAAAGTTTCTTTTAAAGATATAAATCAAGTAACCTTATTTTTTATTAAAAATACTTCAATTTCTATTTTCATATATGAAATAATAAAATTTAAAAAATATATATGAAAGATTTCCATACATATATTATAGTTTTATAAATAAATAAATAAATATAGTAGGCATCTTAGATAATTCGATGATCGACTCAGAGAGAGGGTCAAAATTGATCAAAATATACATAGATAATTCGATGGATCAAGAAGAGTCGTTGATAACGCTCGCATCGCGACATTGCCCAAATAATCTCCGTTCACAAAATTAATTACTCCGTTAGCGTTGAAACGTCAAAACCTATCAAATGAGACTGTTCGCGCTCAATTCAAATGAGTTTGCGTGAATATCGAGCAATCAGATACAACAACACGCAAATCGGAGCTGAAATACACTCGACAATACCGAAAATCAGTTGAAACGACATTCGATCAATGAACGGACTTCACCATCACGTTCAAAACTTCAAAATTGATCAAAATAGCATCTTTTGCATAATTCGACGGTCGACCGATCAAGAAGGAGGGCGCCGACATGCATATCGAGGCGGGGAGCGACATTGCTCAGCGACCTCCGTTCATGAAATTGATCTCGTTAGCATCAAAATGTCAAAACCTATTAAATAAGAGTGTCACGCTCAATTCGAAAAGTCTAATATCGAGCGAAGAAACAATGCATAAATTTGTGAAATTGACTTTGACGGAACCAAATGGCCTCCGATCGCAAAGCGGACTATTTTGGAACATCAGAGTAACCTAAAATTGACATATATCTTGTCTATGTGATGATGTTGGTGTGAAAATCCAAATTATGGCAAATAAAATAATAAAAAATATAAATCCTATAAATATCTCTCTTAAAACCCTAAACCTAACTTTTTCATTTCCTCCTTCTTTCCGCCCACACTCCTTTTCATCTCTCTCTCTCTCTCTCTCTCTCTCTCTCTCTCTCTCTCTCTCTCTTTATCTCTCTCTCTCCCCCATTCATTTGTGCTGTGCAGAGTTTTTTCGTGAAACATGTTGGCAGAAAAACATCAGCGGATGCACTGTTCATGTCGCACCCCGGACGCCTTGAGCGTGCTCCCACAGTGCATCGTGTGGCACGGTGGCTTCAGCGTGCCACACGCATGCGACGCCCGCCCCAGGTGCTCACCCAAAGCATGTATTTACTTATGTACGGCTTTCTTGGCAAGGGAAATCTGTACTTGCTTGTTGGTATAAGTGCCGTACATGCCTTTTTGTCATGGCGGGGAAACCTGTACTTGCTTGCATGTCTATAAGTACCTGTACACTCCTTTCTTGGTGTGGAGAGAAAATCTATTTCAGTAGGTACCTTAGATACTCATACATGCATTTCTTGGCATGATGGAAATGAGCATTCACGTTGTGGTTTATACCACCCATGCACGTCTTTCTTGGTGTGGTGGGCAGGCTCAAGTAGCCCATGAGGACGATGCCGGGATGCTGCCAAACTTCACACCGACATGGAGACCCACATAGCTTGATAGTAAACTATGATGCGATATAAAATTATTATTTTAACTATTATTGCAGGTGTGTATGATGTACCCGTACACGCCTTTCTTGGTGTTGGGGAATCTAGAGCCCCATACATGCTTTTCTTGGCATGGTGGGAAGGCACATTCAGGCCATGGTTTATACCTCCGATACACGCCTTTATTGGCGTGGTGGGCATACCAACATGCAGTAGCCCTACTAGGATGACAGGATTCTATTGAAATCTGTCAAATCTTTTATCGACATGATTCATAAACTACTTAATGAAAAAATTCAACAATAAAGCTAAAATTAATATTTTAACTTGATATTGTGAATATATAGTACTATACATGCCTTTATTGGCGTGATAGGGAAATATGTGCTTCATACAGGTACTTCAAAGACCCATACATATCTTTCTTGACATAGTGGGAGGATGCATTACACCACCCATATATGCCTTTTTTGGCATGGTGGGCGGTAGCCCCACAGTGAGGAGACGGCCTTGGGAGGCTGCCGAAATGTTGTCAAAATTTTATCTAAAAATTTATACTTGCAATGAAATTCAATTAAAACAAGTAATATTATACAAATCCCTTAAGTTTAAATTAACGCTGAATCAAATACACATGCATGGACCCCGATACTATGTTGAATGCTTAAACTTAGTGTCTGAGGATGTTGTGTGGGTTGATTCCCGGTTGGGTCTTAGGACTGGGTTCGGGTTAACAAAACCTAAAAATCTAATGATATTTTTATAATATCTTCAACCTAATAAAATATTTGAGAAGCTAATTATTACATATGACAGATCGATTCTATTATTAAATCAATTGAGTCGAGGATCCGAAATAATCGAAATAATAAATCACCCGATGATGGGTGTGTTAAATGAAAATTTTTTGAGAGGGATACTTCAACCAAAATATGATTATAATTTCAAAGTAAATTAACTTAGATTGAATCTTAATCTAAATGCAGAATTTAAAATATTATTGAGCTATAAATGTCTAAGTGAAATTCAATATTAAAAATTTAAAACAAAATTCAATTAATCCATCTTCCGTAATTATTTGTCAGAGGTGATAAATTAAGAAAACTCTAGCTCACAAAGGAGCCAAAGTCAAATCAAGTACACCACTATATTTACTCTCAAACAATCTCATGCCGACAGGGCGTGGCGTGTTCTTTTGAGCTTGGCGGTCTCCACATGATGCAATTACGATCAAAGTCCTCACGTGGTTGCCACCAAATGACTCCACTATATCACGGTCACGTAGCTCATTATGTTCTCAATGATTACGCCTTTGAGTTGTGAACCATAGGGTATACTTGATTAGGCATAAAGATCAATGTTATCTAGGTGACTTAAGCTTGTCTCCTTGAAACAACTGTCTACAAGGATTTCTTAGACGATGTAACACATGTGTTGTTGATAAGGATCCTTCGGTCAGGTTGGGTCGACTACCTCCTCTGACTAAGTAGACTAAGGACTGCGATAGCCCGGGATGACGGAACCATGAGATCTAGATTGGGCACATCATTGTTCCCCCAACCATCCGCTTTAAGTTAAATATAATGAATTTCATAAATCTAAATTTCAAAACTCACACATTACTATCGCTCACTACACAGCGACATTAATCAAAAGTTATCTCTGAGGCGAGAGGGTAATTAACTATAGGTGCTTCTATAGGAAACACAAATCTAAAGTCTTCACAAAATGAGGGTAAAATCTGGTAGTGTCTTATCTACTATTCGATCGCCAAATTACACGATACTTAAACACTCTTTTCATTGAAGAGGTGGTGAATTTTGAAGAGATTAACAATGCCCAAAGCCAATCCTCTTGAAGCCTTATGTAGGTCATGACAAGCTTTGATGAATGTGTTGTGTCATCTTTGAATGTTCAACTCAAATTGAACTAATGCAACATTTTGAGAGCAAATTGTAGCTTAAAAATGTAACAAGAACTTTATAAATAAAGAGCCACATGCTATTATATTTATATATTTGAATATCTTCATCAATAAAAACTATGTTTATATAGATTGGGATTATATTAAAAAAACCTCTCAATATTCATGAGATGCTGGCATACATTCGATTTAGATACCTGCTCAAATTAAATATAATCAACATAAAAATAGTTTAAATTTTGATGACTACATGATGTATACATATTATGACATGGATTAACTTATTTTGTTGATTGACTTCATTTGATAGCTTAGTTTAGTTTGGATAAATCAAAATAAATGGACTTATAATTATCATTTAGGATAAATAAAAAATGTCACACATATATACATCTATATATATTAAGTTATATAACTAGATATTTCTTAGATTTCGAACATCTTATACAACAAACAAGACTACTCCATTAAGCTCATTTAATTCTTAATTCATACATTTTTTAAAAAAAAATGTCTAATGTACCTTTTTATACTTTTAGAGCATGATCTATTTAGTTAGGTTATATAAGGAATAAAAAAACCATTAAAGGACAAGGTACCTAAGGGGAGATCCCTTCCGTAAATTTTCAAGAGATTGATGTTAATTGAGAAGTTCATTTGAAGATTTGATATAATATTTGCCATCTTAATGTCTACCAAATTAATGATTAATTTGATGCAAAAGTATGCTTCAATTGGTCATCCATGCTTCTAATGGCTCTCTCATGAATGACTCTTAAGAACACTTCTTAAGATTCACTTTCAAAAAAAAAAATTATAAAGAGTGTTAGAAGTTTCTTTATCGTGTTCAACATTCATCTCAAGTCATGTATTATCTTGAATATGCCTCTATAATTATTTTGTAAGTAGTTAAGGGGATTGTATTTTTTGTTAAAGAGGAAACTCAAATAGAACTTTGCTCATCTATTTGTGGCACATTTATGTCCTTTGTATTAGTAGAGGGTCTCTTTGATTGGACATGTTTTTTTAATACAACTTGGTTCATACTTCTATGTAAGCATATTTATAATTATTAGACAAATATAGAAATATTTATGATTAAAATTTAATGTACATATTGTTTTAATTTTTGAAAATTAATGTCCTAACTATTGATATATCAAATAAAATATTATAAGATCAAGTTCAAATCTTGAGGTGATATATGTAATAAATTTTTAAGAATTAAATTCGAGATTATCTAAATTTTTATATACGAGATGAATCCACTAATATCAAGAATGAATCTAAATGAGCTCAAATCAAGCTTCAAAACTCAAATGTGCAATTAAAAACTTCTAGGAATTAATAAAATGATCAAATAATTTTCTAAATCTGCATATAACCAAATTGAATAGTTGGATGAGAGAAATTTAATGAGCTCAAGACTGCTCAAATAAAAAGTCGTGAAGACACTTAAACTCTCAAGAAATCATTTATAATCAAGGAAATTAATATGGATTGTACGATGAAGTGTTTTGAGATTTTAGTTAAAGTTATCAACATAGAATTCACAAAATTCTGTAAATAAATCTGCATTTTCAACATGACAGGGGGAGCCAAAGAGGCTTGGAAGAGAGATGAGGAATTATGCTTGGAAGCATGTAGTTATTCACCATTAACAATCATTATCCATCTATAGTCATCGTCAACCACCATTAGTGGTCGTAACCAGCCTAGCCACCACCATATTAATCTTATAACTTCCTTTTAAAGTTATTATTGCCTAATTTTTACATACAATTTTATAATTCCATCTCCTCTAAAAGCAAAGCTTTGTAATTCAAAATATATAGTGAATTATTTAAATAAGATTAAGCCCTTTGATTTTTTTTCTCTTTTCTAAGGCTTTTTTACATTAAAATTCTGATGTTACTCATATTTTTTTTAATTATCTATGTGTATGCTAGATTTTCCTACAAAATAAAACTCAAAGATTTTGCACCATATGTCATGAATTTCTCGCATGCAATAACTATTTTCCTAAGAAAATTAATTTATTATAATTTTGGTGAGAAACATATACAATTAATTTATGGGAAATTTATATACATAGCATACACTACTTATATATTTACATACACCTAAACTTTGATATTAATAAAATTAGCATTTTTTTCCTATGCATAAAAAATAAATAATGGTGTTATTTTTGATGTAATAGTAAAAATTTTGGTGTTGTATTTATGAATATTAAACTCTAAATGTTAGATATGTAAATATATAAGAATTGTGTGCTATGTATGTAAATGCCCCTTAATTCAAAAATCAATAATACTTAAAATTATTTTGAAGTGAGAAGAAATAAATAAAACCAAAGAAAAATAAGTCGAAATATAAAGAGAAGAAATCTAAAGGCAATTTTTTTTAAATTAAGTATGGTTAGAAGCTTAATTAGGTAATTAAGTATTAATAAAAAAATTTAAGATTAGTGAAGCGATTAGCCCGCATACGTCGATTCCGTGCGTGTGGTATCTTGATGAAATTGAGCCACTAATTAGTGGCGACCACAAACCGATTAGTAGCCTTGGTCTGAACGACGCTTTAGTTAGTGGGCGGCCAAGTTAATTTTTTAAGATGTGAAGCCAATCAGGAGGCGGCTTGGGTTATTTTAAGGTGTGATTTTTTCCTAAATAAGTAACAGCGTCATGGTTTAGGGCTTGAAATGGTTCGTGACCGCATCAAGTTGATAATAGTTTAATGGATGACAATCATATGAAGTTAACCAATTCATTTTAGAAATGGACAAATAATAAGAAGTTCATTATGACATAACCAAATTTAACGTGTACATGACTCTCAAGTTTGTAATGGAACAGATAAATAAAACGTAGTACAGACACAAAAGTATACTGTCCTAAACCCTAAACCGTGTGACAATTGTCTTCCTCTGGTGTCTGCGTGGAATCGCACCACTCCCAGGTGTGTACTGGTCAGGTGCACGAGATGGACGATCACGCAGCTGATGGTGGCCCTAGCATGGCTATGTCGCCGACGTCTAGCTGGCGGGCGGTGCTCCTCTGCCATCGTACCTGTCAGAAAAGAATTGCAAATATAATAGTGTTAATATTGTAAAATCTAAGTAGTGCATTACAACCAGAAAGAGAAAGATAAGCATTATCCTATTGGAAAAATGTAATTATTAATATTATGAGAACACGATGACTGTAGTGACGTTTTGCATATGCTACAAGTTACCCTTCTACCTACATTTTCATCCATTGTGTTTTGAATCTATTCGTGCGATGTCGGCGACATTCTACGAAAGTTAGGTTAAGGTAATCCATGCTCCATGCGAGAGATGGCCAATCGAGCGATATGGTAGAGTATGAAATTCATTTATGTATGGACATACATTTGTCGAGTGTAATCTTGTGACACACGTGAGATGGTTCAACCGTCTAAATCCTAATGCAGCAATCACATGTGGGCATGGACAATGATATATGATCGTTCTGCCATAATTATAATGAGATCATTATCTAAAAATCAACTCGAATGATCGGACTGTCAAAAACCTGCATCTCACGTGGGTTGATATTTACAGGTTCAGGGAAATGTCTTGCCTCCCTTTCAGTATACTGTAACAGTGCGGAGATCCTTTGAGTATAAATAGACAAGCTGACTTCCTCTTGCTGAGTATCAGTGGGTAACCGTTTCATGAACAAGGCTACTAAGTTGTAATAGATAGCAGTGATTAAAACCTGAATCGGTAAACCACGTGCCCGTTTCAGAACACCATTAAAACACTCAGATGCATTCATCGTCATTGTCCCATAACGCATACCACCATCGTGCACAAGGGACCATTTCTGATGTCACGCTCTACAAGCTAATTGCGCTTCTTCTTTGACATTTTTAATATCTAACATTAAAGCGGTTGAGCCAAATATCATTAGTATTACACGTCATATACATCTTTTGGCATAGAAACTCAACATCACCAATCCCCAACCGTGCGACCTTTTAAAATTTTCCGCGTAAATGCGCAAACAATGTCTATGAGCTACCCACGGAAAAATCTCTTTGCATCCACGTAACAGACCAGCATGTTTATCAGATATTATGCATAAATCACGTCTAGTTGACACTACGGGCAACACATCATGCAAGCGGAACCACAATCCGAATCAACATTCTCGATTCCACAATAGCAAAAGCTAGGAAACAACCCATTATTGTCGATTTCTCTGTTAATAATGTACCACGATACTTGACAAAAGTACCGTCAAGCTCAACACTAGTCTGACAACTCCATCCCATTATTGAAGGTCCAAAAGCCCAAAAGTCTCTAAAATGTTGTGTAGTGGTAGATTGAATTCAGCGTACGGGTAAAGTGCTACAAATTGATTCCATATAAAGACTGAGAGTCCTATAGGACTCTTCCCAGTTGCCGAATATTGCTTTTATTGCCTTACACCTTGCATCCCATGCTTTCATATACGAAACTTTAACAATAAATTTTGACTCCATTCTACCTATAATCTCTAGGCTTGGATCAATCTAGTGCGATCCGAATGATGAAATGCGCTATGAATTTTGAACTACGGTAGATGACCGGATGCACTTACTGCATTGACACATCTATGATTTTCACTAACTCTTGATATTCTCCAAGCACCCCTAATGGATCGCTACAATGCAAATGCCACATGAGGGCCTTCTAGACTATCGTGATGTACCTACATATAATTTTTTACGGTTAAAGTAATGTTTGGAATTGAACATTACCACCACCCAACAATAGCAAATTACAAACTCTATTTACTTGCAAAACACATACCATCAACAAGGTCATTTGGAATTTCAATTTCATCTGTTAGGGCAGTTTCATCGGATGGGTCGTCAAAGTAAAAATCGTTGTCCCACTCCCTCGTAGTTTCACACATCCAGACATACTCGTTTGTGGACAACATATGACTCTCACTGTCAATATTATGAAATGAGTAATTTTTATTGATTATCTATATTCTCAAAGTAGCTTCTAACGTGAGCGGTCATCATCACTAATATTCGCCGGACTCACTTGAGCCACTCATACCATACCATCTCCTGCGCACTCGAGGCACATACGGTTCATCCAGATCATCGCCACATAACTTATAAGTTGAGCAACAAATTATCATATTAATTATTATAAGTATAATGAATAAATTTTGATGATATGATGAGATATCACTTTCAACATCTTCACCGACCTTTAACAACTTATGAGCGGAAATCAAATGTAACGCCATAAACATCGCCATCCGGATAATACCAAAACTTCCATCCCTGCTTGGATAACGGCATTGGTGACTATGTAGCTCTCGGATCAATGTGCAAGCTTCTCATTATTCGTTGCTTCAATTAAGTCTTTGTGACACCTAAGCGCGATTCGACCTCCCACATAACTTGGTTTGAATTGTTCATCGATACTCAGTTTGCCTCCATAGAAAAGAATCAACGAAACAAATTCTCTATTCATTCTTACAAAATAAGTTATATGAATAATGAGAAATTTATATTAATCGACACCTAATTAATACTACTACTTGGCTACTGCACCGCAACACCAACACAAACCTAAAATCAAATCCCAAACAAATGTCTAACCATACAACTCTAACCCCAGCACGCGTACTCTATTAATTTATAAATTGATAAAGAAAGTGATTTCTTGTGTGTTCTAGAATGACGGGAAGTGCGCTAAAATGTAGAATCCATAAAGGGAATTTTCCTCAAATGAAATGGGAGTCAGAAATCATCGAAAGCTAATGTTGACTTCCAACGGCTATAAATGGGAGAGGGAAGTCATCAAATGGCATAAAAGTAAGAGAGAGAAGAGAGCTCTAAAGCTTGAAAATCCTCAACACTGTCGCTACTCGACGGTTGTCACAACGCCGCCGCATTGTCAACCACCGTCGCCGATCATCGTCGTCAATCAGGTCACCATCATGATGACTTTCATCATCAATCCGATCCTCGCATCATCATCATCTGCTACTCATTACAACCTGAATGTGACTATATGGCTGCTGTTATCTGATTCTGAGATTTTCATTGTCAGCCCTTCTCATGTACAATTTGTAACCTATCGAAATTTTGTACTCTCAAATACATAGTTGAAGATTCTTGGCTAGCCCGTGATTTTCCTCTTTTGAGATTTTTCCACGTAAAATTTCGGGTTTTCTTGTTCACTATTTAAATACGTATCTTTGGATTTCATAACAAGGCTAAGGCATAAACTTTCACTCTATCATAGCTGGTTTTCTAGCACGCAGTTTGGACGCCCTATAAAAGAACCCTCAATCACAATTTCGTGAACACGCGTATTAATAGCCAATGCTACTCCAATGGATGCCTCCTCCTTCCCGATACTCACCAGAATCTCTTTAAAAGAACCAAGGATCTCAAAATGATGATCCGACTTTGCGAAAACATACTTGCCACGGCAAACACATCTCCCCAAGATCGATCATTAGCGTGGGAGGTCAAAATGCTAATCTCCTTGACACGAAATTCTCTGCGTAGACGGTGATGCGATCTCCTCGACTAGTTCTACTCCATCCGTCGCGACTCACCACTACTAATCCACCAATTATTGTTGGTAGCTTAGCATATTCTCCTCCTGTTGACTCCACTGACATGTTATGCGTGCAGAATTATGATGCTTAATACAAGACTAATTTTACCTTGAAGCCAGAAATCATCCTCCCCTCACCGCGCTGTGAGGAGTCTTCACCTTTAGTGAGCTATTCTTGAACATTCACCTGTGGGTTTCAAGCTTAGAGCATTGATTCCTATGATGGGGCAACGACCCATATGAACATATCGACCATTACATGACTATCATGCATATCCAGCACGACACCTTTGTCAAGTCTTTCCAGTTACCCTCAAGGGGCAAGCTCGCACTTGGTTCTACTCCCTCCCAAGGGAATCTATCCATACCTTTGACGAACTCGACAAGATTTTTGTAGAATAGTTCATTGCAAATCGAAGGATCATTAAATTTTCCTCTCATCTCTCCAGCATTTGTTAAAATGAGGGTGAATCACTTAAAGAATACTTCCAGAGATTCTCCTCGCCAAATACTAGTGGTGAATTAGAGGAGTTTTTCTTGGAGGGCTCAGATCCCTCCTTTCTACTGGTCACTAATGAGATATGGTCCTCTATGTCGACTTGGTTCACCATGTGGAAGCGCAAATTCTGGATGAGGCTAATGCCCAGAAAATAATTTGAACAATCCACGAAAAGCGTAAGAGTGCTTTAGAAACACGGATCAACAATCCTATCGAAGAGAAGATGCAACAAGGTCATGATCTCCCTCCATGGCCCTCATCAAGCGGTGAACCACGATTGGAATACAGCGACACATCTCGTGTTAACGCCTTGTTGGCTATTCGAGACGAAGAGACCATCAAGTGGCCACATCCACTGAAATCAAATTCAAGAAATCAGGAGCAATATTATCACTTCCATCGAAGTCATGGACATACTACTTAGGCATGTAAACAACTTAAAGAAGAAATTGAGAGGCTCATTCAACCAAGATATCTATGTCAATTTGTGCAAAACAACCATCTCAAGCAAACATAACTCCAAGCGGGGGCGGGACAATCATCACGAGAAATAACATAATAGCCACCAAATAGTTAGAGAAATTGAAACGATTGCAAGTGGGCCACTACTATCTAATCAAGTCTTCGTCGCCACCTTTGAAGAGTCGGAGTTAAAAAAATCTTGTATTAATCATCCCATCACTTTTAATGACTCAGACTTAGAAGGAGTCCAAGTTCTGCATCAAGATCCTCTTGTCATCAGTGCGGGGATTGGTGATCCCTGTTATGTTGTTAAAAGAATTTTGATTGATAATAGGAGTTCCGTTGAAGTTTTATTTTACTCCACCTTTCTTAGCATGAGCCTAGTTAAGGAAAAACTTCAACCCGCTGCAAGACTGTTATATGGGTTTGATAATCTCCCTGTATGAGTGGAGGGGACAATCACCCTTCCCGTTATTCTCGGAGAATTTCCTCAACAAGTCACTCACTCAGTTCAATTCATAGTAGTCATGTCAAATTCAGCATACAATGTTATCTTTGGAAGACCCCTCCAACCAATCTTCGGTGCTATCACCTCAGTACCTCATCTTAAGATGAAATTTCAAACTCTCATTGGGGTTGGAGTTGTCTGTGAAAACCAACAAATAACACAATCATGTTACCTCAGACAAGCTCCACCTCGCCCTTCGGTGACCTTCAACATCGAGAATTTTAATCTTTATGATAAAGAAGTACCTCAGAGGGTTTTTCCTATAAAAGACTTGCTCCCCACTTCATTATAAAATGACCAACCGTCAAGCTATGACCAAAGATCCAGAGGAAAAAATCTTCTCTAAAACTTAGAACATGGAGGGTCTCTGAAAAGTGTTATATGTAATCCTTGGTGCATAAATATTATAGTCTTTAATTTACCCCGTTTATCTTTTCATCTCTACCTATTGTCTTTTGTTAACTCTCTCTAAAAATATATGAATTTTTCTTACAAGTTTGTTTCTTCTTCATTTAATCCTCCTCCTTGAGAAATATACAACTCACGTTGTATCTCAATCGGGCATGATCAATCCCAAGGAGACTTGATCGGACCTCTTCCATACAGGTAAGAAGTCAAGTAAGACTTTGGCTGATACCTAAGATAGGTCAAAAGGTCCTTGGTGGACATCCCATGACCTCTTCCATACAAGTTAACGTCATCGAGTCACACTCTGACAAACAACCTCGGATAGGTCAAAATCCTCGCTCGTCGGTCATCCGGCTACCGATGCGATGCCACCATCGACTACCGTCGTTAGTTCTGGCGACCACCCCGCCAACCATCCACCGGTCTGCCAACCATAGGCGGCCATCTCGCCCACCACCATTGTCGGCCGGTCATCCCCACCACTTCTCGACATACCGCCCGTCATCACCGTCGCCGATCATCGTATCCGAACCCAGTCGGTCCGACAAGGGCAGTTGAGGCCTCTTTCGAGGAAAAACTAGAGCCTCGCTGTATGAACTACGGGCTTTGATCACCTCCGAACTCGGTCGGTTCAACGAGAACTGTTGACGCCTCTCTCGAGGAAAAACTGGAGCCTCACCGTATGAACTACGGGCTTTAATCGCCTCTGAACCCTATCGGTTCAACAAAGGTAGTTGATGCCCCTTTCGAGGGCAAACTGGAGCCTAGTTGTATGAACTACAGGCCTTGATCACCTCCAAATCCAATGTGACAATGGCAGTTGACACCCTTTTGAGGGAAAACTGGAGCCTCTCCATATGAACTATGATAGCCTCGGGAACTCCTCTTAAGAAGAGAGGAACACTCAAGCATGAGGTGTGTCTTCTCCTCCCTAGGCGCTTTTATAAACCCCATAGACTAAAAGATAAAAAATCAAAGAAATTCTGAAAACTGCCCAAAACGGGTGAAAACGGGTCAAAACGGGCAAAAACGGACAAAAAACCCTCATGGGCCAGCTCGCCCGACCCACAATTTGTTAGGTAATCGTCGTCGACTCAAGCCCAGACTTCACGCCTGCACCAGCGTGGCCTGACCAGCCGCGCGACCCTGCTCCTCTTTGGCGTCCCAGCGACCAGCAGCGGCCGGCTCAGCGACCCTCCATCATCAGCGTCCGCGAGCCTTGGATCTTGGCCAATGGGCATGTGTACTGACACCTGCGCCTGCAGACACCCTCTGGCAGTAAATGTCCGGATGGGTCCATAACCCCGTAATCTTGCTCCCGCGTGTACTTGCACACATCTGCGGCCCTGCACTCACTTCCGTGATCATAATCTTGTGCTCCCATGAGGATCTGTTCTTTAAAAATGTATGATTAATGGACCTGCAAATTTCATTAAAGAATTTGCTATTTTCAAGTATTTTGCATATATATTTTTGGACGATTGAGATAATATCATCCAAAAATAGGGGGCAACTAATATGACATTTAAAATACTACTAGTCGAAGCACAAATCTTGATGTTAAAAGCAAGCTGATCCGAAGTTGAAACTGGTCGAGATCAAACACTTAAAATATCATTGGAAACTTTGGGATATCAGTTGAATCTCTAAATAGCTTTCAAACATAGAGTGTTTATAGTGAAATCGGCGTCTGGCGGATCTAACAAGATCTCATAATTCGACTTCATTTGAGCATTCAAATACACAAAATACATCATATGATCAAGGAAATCATCATGAGTCGTGAGTGGAGTGGTAGTGCAGGTTTTGCATGTATTTACATAAGCGTCCTCCTCCTCTATAAATAGCCCTCATTCTTCACATGAGGGAGCAAGCAAGAGAGGAGAGGAGAGAGCTCTAAAGCTTAAAATTCTCCAAGCACAATTGTGCCACCACTTCGGTTGTCAACCACCACGCGCGCCGGATCCTTGTCGTCAATCTCTCATCACCATCATGGCGACCTTCATCAATGATGATCATCATCATCATCATACCACAACTGACAACAGAATGTGACTATATGGCTGTATTATCGATTAGGATTCTCATTGTCAGCCCTTCTCATGTACAATTTTGTAACCTCGTTATCGGGAAATTTTGTACTCTGAAACAAATACATAGTTGAAGATTCTTACTGGGCTAGACCCTGTGGTTTTTCCCTCTTTTCGAGATTTTTTCACGTAAAAATTTCTAGAGTTTTCTTGTTCACTATTAAATACGTGTGTGTGTGCTGGATTTCATAACAAGGTTAAGGCGTAAATTTTCACTCTACCACTAGTTTCTAGCATAATAATTATTAATTTAAAATTTAGTATTGATATGTCATTAGAAAATCTACTAGTTGAAGTATGAATCTTGATGTATGTGAACATCACTTAGAATCATAATCTTACTCTTTCAAACTCTATTTTGACCATCATAGAATATCAAATACGATTAGGAGAGCTATCTGATTCTAAGTCCATAGTAGCCTGGATCAAACACTTAAAATATAATTGAAAATTTTGGGGTATCAGGTGGATCCCTAAATAGTTTCCAAATATGAAATATTTATAGTCAAATCGAGTGTCTTGGAACGGATCTAACAAAGATCTTTTAATTCGACTTCATTGAAATATTCAAATACTTAAAATACATATGATAATCAAAGAAATCATTTTGAGCGGTCAATGTAGTGGTTTGGATTTTCACTGTATTTACATAAATGCCACTCGTAATCTATAAATAACCACTCATTCTCCACATGAGGGGATCGAAGCTGAAGAGAAGAGAGCTCTAATACTTGAAGAATCTTAAGCCATAATCAACCACCCCGTTTGACCACGCATGCCATCGCCACTACCACCGTCCCCACCATGCTTGGTCTCCATCGCCGCCACCGCTGGTTGTCGGATCTGCCCAGCCCACCTCCGACCCACGACCTCCGGTCACCACAGTTGGTTAGCGCGCCGACCGTCAGTTACCATGCCACCGGTCACCACCGCGGGCTGCCATCGCCCAACAGTTATCGGATCGCCGCCGTCGCCGGCCACCACCGCCAGTTGCCATTGCTCAACCATCATCGAGTCATCGTCGCATCGGTCTCATCACCGGCCATCATTCTTTCACCATCGTCGGTTGGCGGGTCCATATCATTATTTTACCGCTGCCAGTCATTTCACCGCCGACCACCACTATTGTTCACCGTCGGCCGCCACTCCTGATCACCACCGGTAGCCGATTACAATAACCGCCATCGGAGATTCTTGGCGCCACCGAATATCATTTGATCATTGTGCGGATCGTCAACTACCTCCCAAAGCCTCGTGATCGGTGAAGATTCTAGCAAAACCTACTTTTATAAGCTATCCTTCTCCAACTTTGGAGACAGAATAATAATTATAACAAATACTCATAGTAAAATTTTTTCTAAGTATGCTAGGCCTCGTGATTTTTCCCTTATTCGGTTTTCCACATAAAAATCCTATTGTCTCTCAAACTTTTTATTTGTATGCAAAACTTTTTCTGTAGATATAATTCTCTACTTTTCTAATCTTCAAGCACAAATATATAGATGTATGTTTATGATTAAAATCACTTAATTTTTTTTAAAAGGTAATTAAATTATTTATGCTTATAAATTAATATTAATAAATGATTTAGGTGTTTATAAATGTGTGTTTATATATATTACAAAATTTAAAAATTAATTAATTAAAACTTGATATATTAATATTTTTAAAAATGAGAAGGATAAGAAGGAGGAGGAAGTATTTATCATTCAGAAAAAAAATATTAAGAACTTGATATATATATATATATATATATATTTGATAAAAGAGAAAATATCTTTTCACGTTGAGCTCCCGAACTACTTGGAAAGGACAAACATTTTCTCAAATGAAGGACGCTTTCAAATTATGACATCTCCTCTTTCAGAAAAAAAAAAAATTTATGACATCTCACTTACTAGACTTCGAATATATATATATATATATATATATATATATATATATATATATATATATATATATATATATATATATATTTATGAAGTATTTGGAATAATTTTTTTATTACTATATTTTTTAAAAATCAGAAAAAAAAATCACAATTGTATTTAACTATAAGACTTTTAGCTATTATTTTTAAAAAATTTATAATAAAAAGTTAAAACTAGAGCTGATAGAATATAATTATTATTAAAAAGATACTGTTTAAATTTAAATCTTCTAATTGAAGAAAATTTTCTTTACTAATTTCATTAAAATAGTCACATATTTTTATAAAATTTCTTTTAAAGATATAAATCAAGTTATCTTATTTTTTATTAAAAAATTATAAAAAATACTTCAACTTCTATTTTCATACATGAAATATATATATGTGAGCTCCGAAAATTCGCCACCGACCTCTCCAATGAATAGAGTGATTAAAAATGAAATTTTCGGAAGGTAGATGGAATAGTAGATAAGACCACTGCGAGATTTTGTCCTCATTTTGGTGAGGACTTTAGATCTAGTTAGGGTTTATAGGCAAGCACTATAGTTAATCTCTCAATCAGAGAACTTTTGATTAAGGTCGTTAGGTGGTTTAGTGCGTAGCGTATAATAATAGCATGTGGAGTTTTAGAATTTAGATTTATGAAATTCATTTATTTAACTTAAAGTGAGTGGTTGGGGGAACAATGTCGCGCCCGATCTAGATCCCATGGTTTTGTCATCCCATGCTCGTGGTCTCTAATTACTTAGTCGAAGAGGTCGACGACTTAGAAGGATCCTCAAACACATGGATTGTGTGGTCAAGGTGTCCTTATAGGCGCAGGGGTGGTGTTTATCTAAGGAGACAAATTTGAGTCTACCTTAGCAGAGCTTTTTTGATCAAGTATACCTATAATTCACAACTCAAAAGACAGAACCATTGGGAGCATCACACTACTCGTGATATAGTGGGGTTTGGCGACAACCAGGAAGGACTTTGATGTACTATCATGTGGGCCAGTGGTCGGTCACATAGTCAAAGGACATGTGGCGTCCTTATTGGCATGAGATTATTTGAGAGTAGTTATTATTACTTGATTTGACTTTGGTACTTTTTATGGTAGGATTTTCTTAATTTATTATCTCAAACAACAATTGCATTATGGTGAATTGGATTTTTTAGCTTTAAGTTCTTTAAAAATTAAATTTTATTTTAGCATTTATAATTTGGTGATTTATTTGATTTTAAAATTGCATTGATACTTGAGTTTGATTAATTCAATTTGAGATTGGAAGCATATTTATTTATTTTTGTTTAGGTCTCCCGTCAATCCAAAATTCGGTAGCCTCCCGTCACCCATATGGGGCTACATCGGGGGTTATTCGACCTTTCCGTCAGCTCTATTGAGCATAACGGTTAGTGTCTTGTGACACTACGGTCATGATCTTCTAACCGTCTTCTTTCGCGAGTCTTCTTAATTTTAATTCATATTTTTAATTTATAGTTCATTTTGTGTTAAATTAATTAAGTTCTCTGATTTCAATTTGGTCTCCCGGCGTCTTCATGAGCTGCGAGATTTCGACCTTCATTTTCGGCATAATCGTGTCTTGCGACATTACGGTCGTGATCTTCTACCCGTTAGCTCTACTCAGCATAAATGAGTCTTCAAACACCTGCATAAAAAGAGCATATAAGTAGATTTATTCTTTAATTTATCATTTTCAAATAAGTTCAATTTAAGCTTGTCAACATTTTTATTTATTTTTATTTAGGTCTCCCGTCAATCCAAAATTCTAGGCGTCTTCCTATGGGCTGCGTGATATTCGATATTTTAGTATTGTGGCGTAGCGATTGTCTTTATATGCAGTATTCTACTTAGCTCAAGCTAACAAAGTCTTCAAATTCATCAACTCTGAGCGTAACAAGATCTTCATATCTAGGACTTCTCCTTTAAGTTTTTGCGTTCTAGAATCATTAAACTTGTTCTCTACAAAATTCTCCCCTTGGCATTGGAAGTAGATAACTTGCCTTCATTGACCCTTCAATGTAGCTTTAACCTTATCAAAATCTGAGTTAATGCATCTGAGGAAATGATCTGATGGGTTTCTCAGTGATGGATAAGGGAATCCAGCTTCCAAAAATAACTCATTTGCCTTTGAAGCCTTTCCAAAAAAAAAAAAAAACAGTTTGCCTC
>CM038225.1:109010901-109109554 GCA_021442155.1 Cymbidium sinense
TCATTGCAAATCTTACCACCATCTTATAAAATTTTTTTATGTCTACACGGTGCTTTTACATCACACAAGCAGGCGGATGCATTCCTCCACTTCAACCATCCAACTTGAATTCTACTAAAAACATCTCCATCTATTTAGCCATCATTTTGAACAATAGAGCCTAGATATCTCAAATGC
Source organism: Cymbidium sinense (assembly GCA_021442155.1). Lineage (NCBI taxonomy): Eukaryota > Viridiplantae > Streptophyta > Magnoliopsida > Asparagales > Orchidaceae > Cymbidium > Cymbidium sinense. The sequence continues at coordinate 109,011,079 of CM038225.1, forward strand.
TCACTCTTTTTTAATGATTTGATCATATAACAACACCATCACTAGAACTTCTACAACTAAAATTATACTCCATATATTTAGTTTTAGTCTACTCAAACAAAAACCTTTAGACTTTAAGATTGACCTCCATAATTCAAGTTTCTCTTGGAATCCCTCTCTAGTCTATCAACAAAAAGAATGTCATCAGCAAAAAGCATACACCAAGGTACATCTTCCAATAAATGCCTAGTAAGAACATTCATAACTAAAGCAAAAGGATAAGGGCTTAAAGCCGATCCTTGATGTAATCCAACTGAAATAGGAAAATATTTTGTCAATCCTCCATGTGTTTGGACACAATAGCTCTAGTATGCATATCCTTAATGACTTGAATATAACTAATATTAACTCCTTTCTTTTCTAGAACTCTCTAAAGGAATTCTCTTAGAACTTTATCATAAGCTTTCTCTAAATCAACAAATATCATATGCAGATCCTCTTTACTTTCTCTATACTTCTCCGTCAAACCTCTCAACAAATGTATAACATCCATGGTAGATTTACCTGACTTGAAACCAAACTGATTTTGAGAAATTTTTGTATCACATTATAATTTATGCTCAATTACTCTCTCCCATAATTTTAATGTATGACCCATTAACTTAATTCTCTATAATTTGCGCACTCTTATGCATCACCTTTATTCTTAAATATAAGAACCAACAAAATTTTTCTCAACTCATCTCACATCATTTTAGTCTTTAAAATAACATTAAAATGATTTATAAGCCAAAAAATTTCTTCATTTCCTAAACATTTCCACACTCTTATTAGAATATCATCGAGTCCAACTGTTTTTCTACACTTCATTTTCTTGAAAGCTTCTCCAACTTCAAATTTACTAATAAATGATAAAAATAAAATTCTCCATTTTTATTTAGGGTATTAAAGTTGTTAAAATCAATCATATTTTCAGATCTTTCATTGAAAAGTTTATCAAAATAACTCAACCTATTTCAATATCCTTTTCTAAGAAAAATATTTTATGATTTTCATCCTTAATACGCCTCACTTGAACTAGATCTTTACTTCTCCTATCTCTTTATTTGACTAACTTATACATACATATTTCATCTTCTTTGGTATCCAATATACTGTATAAATCACTAAAAGCAAAAAATTTTGCATCATATATTACTTTCTTAGAATTTCTACGACTATTTTATATCTTTTTCAATTCTCTGAATTTTTATATTTAAACTAAGTTTTATAGCAATGCTTCTTATTTATTATCTTTTCTTGTACATTTTGATTCTATCACAAACTATTTTTATTAAAAGAAGCTTTTTATTTTGATTCTCCAAGCACATTTTTTACAACTTACTTAATTTCACTTGCTACTTTTTCTCACATGCATTAACTTCCTTATAAACATCCCAAATTCTAAGCTCTTATAGCTTGCTCTTAAAAATATTTTTATTAGTATTCTTTAAATGCCTCCATCTTATTAGGAGTTTAAGAGAGGAGAGAGAGAGAGAGAGAGAGAAGGAAAGAGTAAAATCTCATACACATAAAAAAAACACAAGATTTACGTGATTCGGTGTCTTGCCTACATCCACGGCCGCACTAGGAACTCACTATATTGCTCTCTTACAATGAGCTTAGGAGAATATACAAATTTTGGGATGCCTCCTCCCATGGATTTCCTCCCCTTTTACAGGCTAAGATGAAGATGATAGGTTTGGAGGAGAAATAACTTTAATTGACCATCTAGCCACCAATTTTGAATTTAAAGTGTGAAACAATCCAATTTTGGTGGCTACCTAACTTTGACAAAAAGAAAAAAAATGTGAAATTTGACTCTACCTTTAACAAACCCTCACTTAGAGTCAAAAAATACATTATGTTTGAACACTTCTCTCAATATGCTATGTCATGTAAATCCACTAATACTAATAGTGCGGCGCCTCCATCATCATGATTTATAGAGGTCAATTGAGATCATGCATAATCTCAATTTTGAGATGAACACCACCTTGGTCAACATATCTGCAAGATTTTTTGTTTTATGAATCTTCTCTAGTTATAGAGTTCTATCATCAATTAGTCCTCTGATATGATGATATCGTAGCTGTATGTGTTTTGTCCTTACATGAAAAATTGAATTCTTTATTAGGTGAATGACACTCTGACCGTCACTGAAGAGGGTGCTACTAGTTTGCTCTTTTTCTAATTCTTGTAAAAAATTCTTTAGCCATATCATCTCTTTGTCTGCTTCTAAAACTGTCATATACTCGACTTCAGTGGTAAATAGCGAGACACTCTTCTACAGTCTAGACATCCAACTAATTGCGGTTCCTTCAAGTGTGAACACATAACTTGATGTCCTCTTGCGATCATCTAAATCTCTCCCCAGGTCAGCATCTGAGTATCCCTATAGAATTAGTTCATTCTTTCTAAAGTAAAGAGCTATATTTGAAATACATTTTAAGTATCTTAAGATCCACTTGACGCCTTCTCAATGCTCCTCTCTTGGGTTAGACATAAATATGCTCACAACTCATGACTATATCCTGTGCAACATACCATAACATATATCAAACTATCACCACCAGATGCATATGATACATTCTCCATGCGCTCCCGCTTTATCGTCATTTTGGTGATTGCACTTTAGATAGCTAAATGACTACCCAAGGGAGTCTTTCTTGGCTTCGTTAAACATTGAATTAATTCGTAACTTTCTAGATATATTCTCTTGAGATAACTCCAAAGTCCCTTTAGATTTATCCTGAGTAAACCTCATGCCAAGGATTTTGTTTGCTGCTCCCAAGTCTTTCATTTCAAACTCTTTTGATAGTTGCTTTTTAACTTATTAATTTCTGTTATGCTTGCTCCTACAAGCAGCATATCATCAACATAAAGTAACAAAATAATGTAGGCTTATCTAACCTCTTGATGAAACAGCAGTGATCCATCTCACATCTAATAAACTCATTCTTGCATATTAAGTCTTCAAACTTTTTATATTATTGTCTTGGTACCTGTTTCAGCCCATATAAATTCTTTTGAAGCTTGCACACTAAATTTTCTTTTCCTGGAACAACAAACCCTTCTGGTTGTTCCATATAGATCTCTTCATCGAGATCTACATGAAGAAAAATAGTCTTCATATCTAACTGTTCCATATATAAATTTTCAGCTGCAACAATACTTAAGACTATTCTCGATGATAATATCTTTCAGGTGAGAACACCTGTAATCGATCCCGCGTAGTTGCTGAAATCCTTTGACCACCAATCTAGCCTTATATCTTTTGCTTTCATCAGACACTTCTTTCACTCTATACACCCACTTATTCTGCAATACTTTCTTTCCTTTGGGTAATAAGTCTAATGTACAGGTTTTGTTCTTCTCCAGAGTCCATATTTTCTTTCATAGCTTTCTACCACTGGATTGAATCTCCACCGCATACAATCTTCCTCCATTATCTCAATAATAGATAATATAAAGATGGAGAATACCTTTGTGTGAGCCTGTATTGTCTAGTAGATCTCCTCAATGTTAAGAGTATATGACTCTTGAGCATCTTGTATAGGAGCTTTTGTATCAATACTAAAGTCTTCTGAGTTTTTATCAGTATTTTCAATACTAATATCATCAAGGATGACTTCTTCATGCTTCTCCTCAGCTTAGTTATTTCGATCTATCCTATATAAATGTTCATCAAATGTTATATCTTTGGCTCTTATGACTTTTTTATTTTGGTCATCCCAAAATCAGTAACCAAAATAATCTGAGTCATATCTAATGAAGTAACACTTTTTGCTTTTGCAATAAGCTTATCTCTAAATTCAGAATCAATGTGCACATATGGAATACAACCCAAAACTTCTAAGTGTGAATGTCGTACCTCTTTTCTACTCCACTCTTTCTCAAGGATTTTAAAATCCAATGGGAATTGGTCCTCATCGATTAAATAATTGTGTTATGCATCCCCAAAATGTCTTGAGCAAGCGTAATGCAATCTCATACTCTAGCGCTCATTCGTAGTTCTATTCATTCTTTTTTGGCAATGTCATTCGCTTCTTGGAACAATTTTAACATACTTTCATATTCTAAGCAATAAGCCTTGAATTCATTCTATCGTCACCATTGTCGATTTGACACTTGACTTTCGTCTTTGTCAGTTTCCACCTTCCACTCCTTGAAAGTAACAAATACATCTTATTTATTTTTCAAAAAATAAACCCATACCTTCCTTATTAGTCATCAATGAATGTGACGTATACAAGCCACCAAGGGATCGAACCGGAGCCGGTCCCCAGACATTAGAGTGTACTAATTCAAGCTTCTCAGATTTAGAAGTTTTTGAGTTTTTCAAAAAATTGATATTTTTCTGCTTGCCAAGAACACAATTCTCGCACAACTCCAAGTTCACAGATTATAGATCTGAAAGCTTTCCCTTTGATGTCATGATCTCTATTCCCTTCTCACTCATGTGTACAAGTCTTTAATATCATATCGAGCTTCCACTATCGTACGGCCTTTAGTCTTTCGAGGTCATGTATAATGTTTCTATCTTTTTGCCTCTAGCCACAACCAATGTTCCTTTTGATCCATGATCTATCACCAAACACTGTGGTGTATCCACAATTATCGATTTAGCTCATTGATATCAAATTTATCTTGAGGCCTGGAACATGTCTTACCTCCTAAGACCCGCTTTCCTCCAATTCGCTTTGATTTGAACTTCTCCATTTAGAATCTCCAACTGACATCATCCAAGATAGACTTTACCAAATTTTCCTGCAGTATAGTTATATAGCAATTCACGGCAAGGGGTAGAATGAAATGACGCACCCGAGTCAAGAATTCAAGACTCAATAAGACTCAACACAACATACTAGTGCTTTAGAGTTATCTTCAATTACCGAGTTTATGGACTCCTCATCTTGTTGCTGATTCTTTTTCTTTTTAGGTGCTTCGCACTGACTTGAGAAATGTCTCTTTTTTTTACAATTCCAGTAGATAATAACCTTACGATTCTTGGACTTACATCAAGACTTTGACCTTTATTGATTCTATCTTTTACTATGGCTTCTCCATGTACTCTCATTGCTAAGAGTAGAACCTGGGATAGAGCATTCTCCAAACTATCTTCTACGAATGTTCTCGCTTAGAATCAAGCCTCGGACATCATTTAGCTTTAATTTGGTGCTAGATGAATTACTTATTACAATCACCGTGGCACCAACTCTCGAGCGACAAGATCAGTGCTTTGATCTCATCATCGAATGCAATATCTACAAAGCTCAATTGAGTCGTAATAACATTGAACTTGTTAATGTGGTCAGCAAGAGATGCACATTCTACCATTTTTAAATTAAATAAACAACACATTAAAAATACCTTATTTGATGCTGATGGCTTCTCATGCATATTGAATAGAGCTTTCATCAAATTAGTTGTCGTCTTCTCTTTGATAATGTTGAAAGCAATATTTCTCGCTAACGTCAAGCAAATCACACCTAGCGCCTAACGATCTAGCAATTCCCACTCTTCTTGGCTCATCTTCTCCGCTTTCGACCTGAAGAGGTTCATGCGCTTTCTTAGGTACAAATAATCTTCTATCGCATCTTCCGTAAAAGTCCATTCCATCGAACTTATCAATTCAAACATTCCCCTCGTCAGCCATCTCTCTCTTTTTGGTAAGACCTCGCTCTGATACAAATTGTTAAAAGTTTAAGAGAGGAGAAAGAGAGGGAGAGAAGTAAAAAAGCATAATCTCATACACACAAGATGATTTTGGTACTAGTTCTTATTATTTTCTCTTACAATTAGCTTATGAGAAGATACAAATTTTGAGATGCCTCCTCCCATAGATTCCTCCCCCTTTTATAGGCTAAGATGAAGTGGGCAGGTTTGGAAGAGAAATAATTTTAATTGACCATATAGCCACCAATTTTAAATTTTAAGTGTAAAACAATTCAATTTTGGCTAATGACAAAAAGGAAAAACATATGAAATTTAACTCCACATTTAACACATATAATAATAGATAATAATATAATTTATTTTTCATCTTGGATCATTCATTTTAAAATTTTAATCTTTGGGTACTTAAAATTTCACTCGAAATGATCATACAATCTTTACAATTTAAACGATTTATTTTTCTTACAACAACAACAACAAGCCTTAATCCCACTAGGTGGGGTCGGCTACATGAATCCTTCGTCTCCATTGTGTCCTATTATGTGTCAAATTCTCATCTAATTCAAGTATACTAAGATCATTTTTATACATCTTAACCAAGTCTTTTAGGTCTACCTCTACCTTTCTTAACATAAGGCAAATCTAATGCATCTACTCTCTAATCGGGTCATGGACGGTACGCTTTATGTGGCCAAACCATCTAAGCGACTCTCCCTAATCTTATCTACCACTGGAGCTACTCAACTTTTTCCCGAACATACTCATTTTGCATTCTATCTCGAGTAAAGCCACTCATCCACCTAAGCATCCTCATCTCGTAACACTTAACTTAGTCTTATGCTTCTCTTTCATTGGCCAACATTCTCATCATAAGTCATTCAGTCTTACCACCATCTTATAAAATTTTCCTTAAGTTTAAGTGGAACTTTTCTATCACATAATAGAGGATGCATTCCTCCACTTCAACCATCCAACTTGAATTCTACTAATAACATCTCCATCTATTTCACCATCATTTTGAACAATAGAGCCTAAATATCAATCGCCACTCTTATTAATGACTTGATCACCTAAAGTCACAACACTATCACTAAAACTTACAACTAAAATTACACTCCATATATTCAGTTTTAGATCTACTTAAACGAAAACCTTTAGACTCTAAAGTTGACCTCCATAATTCAAGTTTCGTTGGACTCCCTCTCTAGTCTTATCAACAAGAAGAATGTCATCGACAAAAGCATACACCAAGGTACATCTTCTTGTAAATGCCTCGTAAGAACATCCATAACTAAAGTAAAAAGATAAGGGCTTAATGTTGATCCTTGATGTAATCCAACCGAAATAGGAAAATATTTTGTCAATCCTCCTTGTGTTTGGACACAAATGTATAGTATACATATCCTTAATGACTTGAATATAACCAATATTAACTCATTTCGTTTCTAGAACTCTCCAAAGAACATCTCTTGAGACTTTATCATAAGCTTTCTCTAAATCAATAAATATCATATGTAGATCCTTCTTACTTTCTCTATGCTTCTCTATTAAACCTCTTAACAAATGTATAGCATCCATAGTAGATCTACGGCATGAAACCAAAGCGATTGTGAAACTTGATGACATCGTAACTATGCTCAATTACTCTCTCCCATAATTTTAATGTATGGCACATTAACTTAATTCCTCATAATTTGCACACTCTTGTGCATCACCTTTATTCTTAAATATAGGAACCAATAGACTCTTTCTCCACTCATCGGCATCTTTTAGTCTTTAAAATAACATTAAAAGATTTGTAAGCCAAGAAATTCCTTGATCTCCTAAACATTTCACATCTATTGGAATATTATCCGGTCTCTTGCTTTTCCACATTTCATTTTCTTTAAAGCTTCACTAACAGTTACTAATCTGACGATAGAAATGAAATTCTATATTTTTTTTAGGGTATTAAGGTTGCTAAAATCAATCGTACTTTCGGATCCTTCCTTGAAAAGTTTATCAAAATATCTCATCCACATATTTTCAATATCTTTTTCTAAGAAAAATACTTTATTATTTTCATCCTTAATACCCCTCACTTGAACTATGTCTTTACTTCTTCTATCTCTTTGCATGGCTAACTTATACATACATCTTTCACCTTTGGTATCTATTGTATAAATCACTAAAAATTAAATTTTTTTTCGTCATATATTGCTTTCTTAGAATCTCTACTTTATATCTTTCCCAATTCTCCAATTTTACATCTAAACCAAGTTTTATAACAATCTTTCTTATTCTTTATTTTTTCTTCGACTCACCACCTATTCTTATTAAAAGCTTTTCCTTTTGATTCTCCATCTTGAGCAACTTTTAATTTCGATATTTTTCCCACATAAGCGTTAGCTTCTTTATGAACACCCCAAATTCTAATATCTTGTAGCTTGCTCTTAAAATATTTTTATTTGTGTTCTTTAATGTCCACTAATCCTGGAGATAATTTAGTTTATTTTTTCTCTTACGATCTATTTTTCTTATTAGAAAATAATTAATCTATATTTTACTAGATTTATTCTTATAAGTGATAATATACCCATCTCTTTTCATAAATAAAATATTAGCAACTATAAAATCATAAGTTAAAATAAAATCTAATATATTCCTACTTTTTTTATTAGTTACTCCAAATTCATAGTCATCATAAATAATTTTAAAATCTTCTACCACTCTACCAACATGTCCTTTTAAATCTTCTCCAATAAATACATTTTCTTCAAGAGATATCTTTTTGTATTAATCTCTCTAAGTCATTTCAAAATTTTTCTTTTGAGAGACATCCAAACCTATTTAAGGCATAAACACTTATAACTGATAATCTTAGTATCATAATCTTTAAAGCTATAATTATATCTTCAATCATATTAATATCATGCAATCTATAAATAGACATTAGTTGCATCAATAAAATTTATTATTGGATGGAATTATTTGAAAAGAATCCTCAATCTCTCTCTCTCTTCCAAGATTTTGGCTTCGTGGTTAACATTGTCAATTTCATTTGTTGAGGAATATTTCTATTTTCTCCCCCTTCAACTTCAATTCCACATCTTTTTTGCCCCTCTTAAACCCTAACACAAATCATAAAATCTAGCACTTCTATCAACTTCAACAAATATTCCAAAAACTTGAATGCAAGCCCTCGAGTTTGATACTAAACTCAAACCCTAATTGCAATATCTTTTCCAAAATCTTTTCCTTCCTCCATCTAATAAACTCACCAATTCCATCAGAATCACCCTAATGTTACTATATTTTAGCTCAACATTCATTTAATTGGTCCATAGATCTTTTTTCTTTAAATCATTGATAATCTTCTGGCCACTAAGAAAACATGTACTTGAATCTTTAATCATGGTACTCACATAAAATGTGTTAAACAAGTACTAAAAAATCAGTACTATAATTAGGTCCTTTACAACAGGCTTCATTAGTAAGGTTCTTTCTTGTGACTGACATTCCGTTACCCTTACAAATGCTAATATATTGCAGCTTGTTTGGTTAGGTTCATTATTGTGACAATAGCATCTAGTGATGGAAATGACTACAATAACTTGCCTCATTGTTGAAGGGTATTTGTGAGGCCACAATGAATGCAGTAAGGACAAATAGACCCAATGGAATGAAAGAATAAATATGCCTCAAAAATAATGAATGATGGCATAAAAGCATTCAAGAGAAATTTCAGCACAACGAATCTTAAAAACTATCTTGATGTCATATGCTAAGTGACATGGTAATTATTTAACAAACTAGTGAGAAGGACAAAAATAAACACCCAAATAAAAATGTAATACTCCAATTGACTGGATGATTTTGGAAAAACTGAGCCAAAACATAAGGACCTAAATGAAATTTCACCCTTTTTGATGGCTATTATAGAAACTTCCCACAGTCCTTTTCACCTATAGTTTGAAGGATGTTTCGAAGTAAAGTTGGAATATGCAAACTCAAGTGCCAAAATAGAGAATAATTGCATCGACCAGCTAGCACATATCTCAAGTTGGATCAAGCATGAGCATCATACAAATTCTCCATGCAAACTCAGCCACCAAAATCAGTTCGACCTTCATCATCAATACAAAAATACTACTTTCTATGCCAGTTTAGCCAAGATGTTTAACTTCCTAGAGTTCATAAGCTGAACTTAGAACAGGTGACGTTATCCCTGATGGTTATTTAGATATTAAAGGAATAACTATAATAAAAATATTATTATGAGAAGAATCTAAACAAATTGTGCTGTACTAAACATGAAAGCATGCAATAATTTATATAAGAAAATTTAAAAGAGAAATGCCAAGTCCGCTAAAGGAGCGATTTAGTAATTTTGATTGAAATATGTCTCTAAGTACGAACAAGTGCCAAAGTAAGCAATTTAGCATTTTTTTGAAGTCAAAATAAAAATATTATGGAGATAATCAAAGAAATGTCAAGCATATAATTATTACAAAATCATGAAAATTAATATTGAAAGTCAAGCACATAAAATTTTGTCAGCACTAAAATGAAATTTATTACATAAACAAATTTTACATTTCAATCTATTTTCAAATATAGTAATTACAAGTATCAAAATAAATTCTTTACAACTCAAGAATATAATTCACATAGTTGGGAAAGGCTAGACACGGTAGCTTTTATCTCATAGTGATTACCCATTTTTTACATTTCAACCCATTCACCGTAATCAGCCTCTAGCCCAGAATTGTCATAAGTCATAGTCAAATCTATAGTATTTTGAAATAGCTTTATTGATTTGTAAATCAACGTATTCTATTAGGAATTAAGTTCTAACAGGGAGTGCTAGTATATCAAGGTTTTGAAAATAAGATTGGACATTAAACTAAAAGAACAAGAGATTCAATATTCAATGATTCAACCAGATTAAACTGGTTGAAATATTAAAATTCTTTTAACATTCATCAAAAATATAATAATGATGCTAATTCAGAACACTTCACTATTAAATATATTAAAATAATTCAAAATTAAAATGTTGGGACAAAACCTTTTAATTATTTTCTATAGTATCTTCTAATCATCTGATCAAAATTAAAAACCAAAATTTTATTAATTAGAATAAGCTAGTTGAAGAACTAGTGGGTTCAACCATTGGTTCTAACTGATTCTAGCCAATTCAATGCAACAGCAATTTTAGACCTTAACTGAACCACTCGGAGGATCAATTCGCAATTGAACCAATTGGACCGATCAGTCCAATTTGGTTTTTAAAACCATATAGTAAATGAAGCATACATTGAAGATGTACATGGCCAAACCAAGATACTTGTAGAGAGGCTATTTTAATGACACAAATATAAAACCTCCATAATACACTAAACACTACTTAACCACTGTACTAAGCCCACCAACATTTATTTTACCTAATTATGTTGAAAAATTAGTAAGCAACCGTTTAAAGTCCACCCAAAGTTTTTTTCCTTGAGCCTTTCAACATTAGTATAAGGCTTATTTGAGGCAATTCTTTCTTCATTTTCAATATTAGAATCCAATGCTATAAACTCTGCCATAGAATTGAAAGTACTATTTGTCCCACATCATCCATGAAGATAATTTTTCTCTAAGCTAAATATTATTATGGTTTTCCATCATCTTTCACAAGTCCTCTAGGAGTATGGAGCCTTCTAGCTTATAAAGTTTTAAGTTTGCTTGGGTATACATTAATGGGTGGACAAATTTATGAGTTTTTTACTTCATCATTTATAATCTAGGATTTCATTATTTTGTAAAATTTATTATAGTCAATGTCAATAAATTTGTTAATAGTTTGGTAGCAAATTATTAGCAGTTTATTTACTTATTATCAGTAAGTTAGCAAATTAGTCTGCTTAAAATTCCCGACCTCTCAATTAGGAGAGTTTGATTTAGTGTCGGTTAAACTTTTAGAAGATAAACGGTAGATACTTGAGAAAAATTTTGAGGTTTCTATCAGCATATAGTTAATTACCTCTCAATTAGAGCACTTTCATTAAGGTTAGTGTTATATATCGCTAAATGCTAGCGATATAATAACAGTATGTGAAGTTTTAAAATTTTGAATTTATGAAATTCATCATTTTAATTTCAAGCGGATGGTTGGGGGAATGATGATGTGCTCGATCAAGATCTCTGGTTCCATATGGGGTTGTAATAATGGTGATCAAAGTCGAAGGTAGTCCAGAAAGATCCTGTCGAACTATAATAACCGAAAATCAGAGAAGAAAAAAAAACAAAAATAAAATGTAAAATCCAACCACCGCGACGGTTGGCCCCGGATTGGAAAAGTCAAAACTGGGAAAGCGATTTCGGTTAAGAAAAAACAACAAGAGGAAACGAGAGGAGAACAAGGGAAGACGGTTTCACTACGCGTGCGTCTACAATGAACACCGTCTTGCACCGAAGAGAAGAGGAAAAGAGTATTCGTGTGTCAGAAGAAGAAGGAGGAGTGAGCCGTCGGTAGGAAGAGGAAGAAGGAAAGTTCTTGCGTGCCTTGCGTCGCCGGAGAACCTTGAGAAGGAGAAGCCGTCGCGTCGTCTGGACATTAGCAAGGGTATATCTGAACAAAAAAGGAAAAAAGGTAAGTTATTTGCTTTTGATTTTTTATAATAAAGGAAATGCATCTTATATTATAAAAGGGAAATATATTTGTATTACATAGATTTCAATTTAAAAAGGAAGTAAAAATCCAAATGTCCATTTTACTATACAAATGTTTACATAAATATTTTAATATACAATGTATATTTTAATGATATTAAAGGTTATGTATGTAAATCATAAATATGTTGCATAAATATGTTAAAAGATTTATGAGAATAATTAAATTATTAAATTAAAACCTATAAATCAAATCTTTAGAATTTAGATGAATGTCTAAAATATGATTAATGGTATAAATAGATAGAAGCACAATTCTACCTTGCATACAAACCAAACTTAATTATTTAAACATATTTATAAAGTAAAAAATGATTATACATTACATATTTAGTAGGATCATAATCTAAAGGTAGTAATAAAGTGAAATTAATTGATAATTATAATATTATTAAAGAATTTAACTGATTTAGAAAATGACATGAATATTGATGAATGTGATCAATTAATAAAACTATATATAAGTATCGTAACAAAGAATAAAATAAAATACGCTTTTATCGATCCAATTAATATTTTATTTTATAGGAATTTTAATTAAGGAAAGAAGAAAAGAAAGGAGATTGAAGAGAAAGCATAAATTAAAGTGAGTAATTATTCTTTATATTTATGATAAAAATGTCTTTAATTTCGTGATGAAATCGTGTTTATATGATTATGAATTTTTTCATCTACAAGTTGTGATTTTTTCTTTCTTATCGTGTGATCATTTCTTGATGTTGGATAATAACCGAATCTTAGATCATATTGTTTCGTCGTTTATAAAATTAAGCGATTCTTGTTAGTTATGAATTAATATACATGTATAATTGTATGCTATGAATGTGTATGTTGAAAGTGGAGTTCACCCTTTATAGTCTTGTTTGGGGCCGATATGTACCCATCTAAAAAAAGGCCAAATGAAATTGGAATGGTAATATTCTTATCTTTGAATGAATTTTGGTAAAGATTTTTTTTTTAGTAAAGGTTTAGGCGTGACTCTAAAATAGATGATAAATGTAAAAGTAAAATTCACATAAATATTTATCTGCACCTCTTATATGTTTGATTGTTTGGCAATTTTTTTATGTTATAACAAAACCGATATCATCTTAGTTATCTTTTTTGTTTTATACAGTAATAATAAGATTAAATTTTATTCAATTCTTAGTTATTTAATTTTTTTCGTGTAACCATCTTAACTAAATGGCGGATAGAATGGAGGGTTATGTTTATCACCGTAAAGAGACTATAGGAGATAGGTAATTATGTTAGTTATGTTGAATTATGTTTAAATTATATTTCATATAAATTTTGTTAGTCTATATATGTGTGGAAAAATTGTTAAATAATTTGTGGATTGTAGTGGCTCTTATATGATTGGAGATTTTGTTTAAGATTTGAAATGTTAGGAAATATTTTCTTTTATCCGTCCGACCATCTGTTCCAGCCTTAGTATTCCAAGCTCCCAGGCCGGGTTGTGACAAGAGTAGTATCAGAGCTAGATTTTATATTTAGGGATATAAGTATGATCATAATCAAAGATCCATTAAGAAGATGATAAATTTTATGAAAAGATTTGCATATGATTATATTAATGATGTATACTATAATTAATTTGTGCTTCACTATGAAATCAATTCAAGAAGATATGGGTGAAAATAGAGGGACATAAAGTCAGAATTTGGTGCTTCATGGCGATAAATGCATTTATACAAATGATGGAAAATGACTCTAAAATGAATGAATAAATGGAAGTGGTGGGGTTCTGACAAATATAATTATTTGGGATATGAGGCCACCTCTTTTTTCAGGGACAGGAGGACCTATAGAATCAGAAAATTGGTTGATGCGGATAGAAGAAATTTTATAAAGTATGTCATGCCCTCCAGAAAGAAGAGTTGTTTTGACTTCTTTTGCTTTTGAGGGCGAAGCTGAGAGATGGTGGCGAGGACAATTGCAAGAGAAGTTTGAGAGAAGGTCTTGCAATCTTGTTTCATGGGAGGACTTTGTAAAGACTTTTAAAGATTGGTTTGTACCCCTCGGAGAGACAAATCACGACAAATTCATCAGTTAGTGCAGAAGATCATTATCATGCGTATGAAGGCTTTACAATGCTTTCAAGTATGCACCTGATCTGCAAAAGAAAAAATATTATAGGTTTATCCGGGTGAAAAATGAGTCGAGCGTGATTCTCCGGGTATTGACTATGATGCGGTAGAGAGGGGCTAGAAGGATAGAATTGGATTTCTGCTACTTAGAAGTGGAGAGATATTCAAAGGAGGAATGATGATAGGCCAAAATCACGGGTAAAATGTTCAAGTAAAATCAAGCTGGAAGCAGTCATATACAAATGACAGCAGTAGCAGTGTTATCACATGCTCAAAATGTGGAAGAGTGCATAAAGGAGAGTGCCTCTCAGACACAAACACTTGTTATTGATGCCATCAGCCAGGACATATGGCAAAATCTTGTCCTATCTTGGGTCAAAATCTTGATGAATCTAGACAAGTGTTCAACCTCTTCTGAAGTAGCAGAGAATGACGCATCGGTTTCTCTCAGCAAACGTGATCTACCGGTTTATGCACTCACATAGCAAAAAAGAGCTTTAATGTCATTCTGGTATGTCTTTATTTAAATTAGCATTACAATTTTATATTGTATATATATTTGCTTTATATGTCTACTCATTTTGGGTATCATCTTTATTGAAAGTAATCGGTTAGAGTTTTATTTGATCTTGCGATCACATTCATATATCCAGGAATGTGTGAGAATTTTGAATTGAAGTTATGAAAATGTAGTACTTTCGGTGCGAATGCCAAATGAGTCTCAAATGAATGAAATATTTTTGATGTGAACCTAAATATCTCGTGAAAGAAAGCTTGAATGCATTTAATAAGTCTTGTAGATATATGAATTTGATGTGATTTTAGAAATGAATTAAATTTATCATTATGCTATAGATTGTTGTAAAAGATAGTCAAATTCAATATTCGAGAAGAAGAATTCAAATTTATGGGGCATAAGGGAGTATTAGTATGATGGTGTGTAAAGCTTGAAAGTTGAATCTTGTAGTATGAAGACTTTTCTTTTCAAGTTTCTTAATACTAAAGAGATAACGAAGTTAGAGGATATCATAATAAAGAGTATAGAAATTTTTGAATGATTTACAGTTTACCTCAATCGAGAGATAGATTTCTATTGATTTAATTTAGAGTGCAAAACCTAGCAAAATATCATATAGAATGGCGTCAATTACAAGAGTTGAAGAATCATTTACAAGAATTATTAGAGAAATGGATTTATTAGGCTAGCACATCTCCAGGAGCTCTGTGTTTGTGAATAAGAAAGATGGGAGTTTAAAGGCATGCATAGATTATAGATAATAACAAACTCATATTGAAGAATAAATATTGCAAGAATTGATCTTTTGATCAAACTTTAGTATTTTCAAAGATTGATTTAAGATCGGTTCATCGGTGAAATCAAGAAGAAGATATACCAAAGGCGCATTGATTAGAGTATGGATATGAGTTTGTGATGATACCTTTTGGCTTAACAAATACTCCAGCTGTATTTATGGATCTCATGAATAGAATCTTTAAATCTTTTTTAGATTCATTTGTGATTGTATTCATAGATAATATTCTAATTTATTCCAGAGATGAAGCAGCTCATGAAAATTATCTTCACATTATTTTGCAAGCTCTGAAAGGAAATGAATTGTATGCAAAATTTTCATAGTGTGAATTTTAGTTAAATAACATCATATTCTTAGGGCACATGATTAGTAGTTAAGAGGTTTTTGGATATAGTAAAGTCGAGAAATGAATGGCACCAACAATATCACGAGTAGTTTCTTAGGGTTAGCAGGATATTACAGAAGATTTGTTGAAGAATTTTCACAGATTGACATGCCACTATCTATACTAACTCAGAAAGTAGTCAAGTTTGAATGGTCAGATCAGTGTGAATAGGCTTTTCAAAAATTGAAGAATTGTTTAATAGACCGTATTAACTATTCCAGGGGATGAAGGATTTCAAATTTATAGTGATCATTAAGAGGCTTGGGATGTCTTATCGCAGAATGGAAGAGTGATTGCTTATCTTGAGCAATTGAAAAATCGAAAGAATTATCCAACCCATGATCTGAAATAGCGGTGGTATTTGCATTGAAAATTTGGATGCATTATTTATATGGAGTAAGGTGTGAAATTTTCAGATCATCAAAGCTTGAAATACATCTTTACCGAATGAGCTAAATTTAAGGCAAGATTGTTGGAAACTCATTGATTATAATTTGGATATTCAATATCATCAGGAAAGCAAATGTAGTTCTTTAGTAGAAAAATATCGGTAGTGTTTATTAGTTGACTCTCAGCGAGAGTCGATTAAAATTTAGAAAAATTGAAATTTTCAATTATTAAATCTACAGATGATCATACTTTATTGTTAAATCAAATGGTACAATCAAATTTGAAACAGAATCACGAGATGCTTTACCTCGATAATGACTTTAGAAAATTTTAAATTTGATAAAAGTAAAGTTATAAGATTTTGAAATTGATGGAGGATTCAAGTATCGTAGTTTGCATTCAGATGTTGGAGATTTGAGGAAAGACATCTTACATGAAGCACATCATTCTAATTATACAATTCATCCAGACAGTAGCAAAATGTATCATGATCTTAAAAAAATATTTTCGTGGCCAGAAATGAAAAGAAGTGTAGCTGAATTTGTCTATAAGTGTCAATCATGTCAGAAGGTTAAGGCAAAACATCAGAAGCCAAGTGGTCTTTTACGCCTTCTTGATAGTGAAAATGGGATGATATTACTTATGGATTTTGTGGTTGGCTTACAGATCCAAAAGAGGATGCTTATTTGGTATTATTGATTGGTTGACTAAATCTGCACACTCTATGTCTATCAAACAATCTGATGCCGTTGAAAAACTATCAAGAAAATATGTTGATGAAATTATGAAGATACATGGTGTGCCAAAATCTATAGTGTCGTCGGGATGGTACATCTGCTACCGTGGAGAAAAAATTCAAGCTTTAGTGCAAGCTTACTTTCGATCTTTCATTTCAAACGATGGTCGAAGAACAATTCAAACACTTAAAGATTTGCTTAGACTTTGTATCCTTGATTTTGGGAAAATTTGGGAAATTCATTTGTCTTTGATTGAGTTTGCCTACAATAATAACTTTCAAGCAAGTATTTGTATAGCTCCCTATGAAGCATTGTATGGAAAGAAATGCAGAACACCGCTTTGTTGGGTGGAAGGTGAAAGAAGAATTGAATGCGAGATGTAGATGAAGCCTAAAAGATCGATTGATTAAGTAATAGATTAAAAGTTGTTCAAGATGAAATACTATGATGCTAAACATCGACGACGCGTGGGAGAATTTGTATTTCTTGACAAAGTTGGAAAGTTGAAACGCTTATATTGGTCCATCTTGAAAAGAATTGGGAAAGTGGCACATATCGGTTTTACCTTCTCACTGCAAGGAGTGCACAATGTGTTTCATATTTCTCTTCTGCAAAAATATATTATTGATGAAGCCAACAAAATTATTGATTATTGATATTCAACCGAATCTCACATTTATGAAGCGAGAAAAGAATTATAGATTATGATGTTAAGCATCTCAGGAATAGGAAAATTCCATTTTGTCAGTGTCTTGTGGAAACATGGATCGATCAGCTATGTGGGAGAAGAAATTAAAAATGCGAAAACTTTATTCTTAATTGTTTAATTAAAAGTAAGTTTATTTTTATTATTGTAATTTAATTTCGAGAACTAAATTTTTATAAGAGGAGAGATTGTAATAACCGAAAGTCAGAAAAGAAAAAAAGAAAAAGAGAAAACAAAAACAAAATGTAAAATCTAACGACGATTAGAATGGGAAAAGTCAAAAGGGGGGGCTCGATTGGTTAATGAAAACGAACAAAAGAAACGAGAGGAGAAAAAGGGAAGAGCCTTCATGCGTCGTCTCTAATGAACAGTCCGGCAGACCTGAAGGAGGAGGAAAGAGTATTCGTCTGGTCGACAAGAAGAAGAGGAGTGTCCGTGTCGCGTCGATCGAGGAAGAAGGAGGAAAACCCCTGAGCGTGCCTTGAACCCGAAGGGGAGAAGTCGCATCGTCGCGTCTGACATTAGAAAACGAAGAATATATAGAAAAAAAAGGAAAAGGAGGTAAGTTATTTTGTTTTGGTTTTTTAATAATAAAGGAAATGCATCTTATATTATAAAGGAAATGTATTTGTATTATATAGGTTTCAATTTAAAAGAAGTAAAATCAAATGTCCATTTTCTTATACAAATGTTTGCATAACTATTTCAATATACAATATATATTTTAATAATATTAAAGTTATGTATGTAAATCATAAATATGTTGAAAGATTTATGAGAATAATTATATTATTAAATTAAAACTTATAAATGAAATGCTTATAATTTAGATGAATGTATTAAAAATATGATTAATGGTATGAATAGACAGAGAGCATAATTCCACATTTGCTTCCACAAACTAAACTTAATTATTTAAACATATTTATAGAGTAAAAAATGATTATGTTACATGCATATTTAGTAGGATCATAATCCAAAGATAGTAATGAATAAAGTGAAATTAATAATTATAAATAATATTATTAAGGAATTTAACTTGATTTAGAAAATAGACAATGAATATTGATGAATGTGAGCATCAATTAATAAAAGTATATGTAAGTATGTAAAAAGAATAAAATAAAATACGATCTAATATTGATCCAATCAATATTTTATTCTATAGAATTTCAATTAAAGAAAAAAGTATTAAAGGGAAAGAAATTTAAAAAGAAACTAAATTAAAGTGGGTAATTATGTTCTTACATTTATGATAAAAATATCTTTAATTTCTTGTAATGAAATGCATGTTTATATGATTATAACTTTTTCCTATACTGCATGTTATTATTTTCTGTTTTCATAAATTGATCGAGCTTCGCTTTCATGTTGGATAATAACCCGAATCTTGATCATATTCTTCTTGTCACTTTATAATGTTAAGCGATTCTGATTAATTATGAATTAATATCATAAATTGTATAATTGTATGTTATGAATGTATGTTGAAAGTGAAATTCCTTTTGGTACGAGGCATGATATGCACGAAAAAAAGCGATGAAAAATGGTAATAATACTTATCCTTTGGATGAGTTTTGGTAAGATTTTCTTTTGGTAAAGGTGTAGGCGGTACTCTAAAATGGATGATAAATATAAAAATAAAATTCAAATATTTATCTGCATCTACCATATTTGATTGTTTGAACAACTTCTTTATGTATACGTGTTATAACAAAACGACATGTTTACCTTATTGCTTATAATTACTGTTGAATTTTATTCAATTGTTAGTTGTTTAATTTTTTCGTGTAATCTAGCTAAATGGCCGGATAGAAGGAGAGTTATGTTTATCATTAGACTACGTGATGAGGTAATTATGATTATGTTGAATTATGTTTAAATTATATTTCATATGAATTTTGTTAGTCTATATATTTGTGGATTGTAGTGACTCTTATATGATTGGAGATTTTGTTTAAGATTGAAAATGTTAGGAAATGTTTTCTTTTATCTGTCCGAACGTCTGTTCCCGCCTTGCTATTCCAAGCTCCCGAGCCTAGTCGTGACAACAACCATGGGTTACGTCATCCAAATAATCCTTGTAGACCTAGGGTGGTATTTTTCTAAGCAGACAAATTATAATCCATCTTAGTTGGATTTTTTGTCCCATCGCATCCTAGTTCACAACTCGAAGCGAGCCATTGAGTATCAGATATAATCGTGGCAAGTAATATAATAGTATCATTTGGCTCACCGATCGAAGGACTATGGTTGTAAGCGTATATGTGAAGTCTTATACCAGACGAAGGACAGCATCCTTACTGCATGAGTTTATTTGAGAGTGAATATAAAAATACACTTGACTTAACATTGGCTCATTTATGAGCTAGAGTTTTCTTAATTTGTCACATTCAATAAATAATTGCAGAAGGTCGATTAATTGAATTTTGCTTTAAACCTTTAAAGATTGAATTTTATTTAGACATTTATAACTTGATGATATATTAGATTACATTTTGATTAATACTTAATTGATATTAATTTGATTTGAAATTGCATTCACATTTTGATAAAAGTATCCCCTCCGGTTGAAATTTTCATTTAACACAGCCATCATCGGGATATATAAGTTTGTTTGATCATTTAATTTATTGTTTCAAATCCTGTCGACTCTATTAATTTAATAATAGAATATCAGATCTACTGTCATATGATGAATTAACTTCTCAGAGACTTTACTAACTTAAAATTCTTATAATATTATTATTGATTTTTAGGTTTTGTTAGCAGGGACCCCAAAACGTCGAGAATCAACCATCATCCTCAAATACTAAGTTTAAGTATTAGTAGGCTAAAATTTATCACCTCTCAACAAATTTGAATTGAAGAGTATGGTTTAAGTGTGTCGGTGTAATTTTCGAGCGATGAAATAGTAGATAAGACCTTCGATATTTGTCCTCATTTGGTAAGAATTTGGTCAGTTAGTTTCACATAAAGCGCATAATTAATAACCATTCCCATAAGTGAGAGAACTTTCGATTAAGGCTAATCGTTAGATTGCTAATCGTAGCATATCATATAGCGAGTTTCAAAATTTAGATTATGAAATTTATCATTTAACCCGCCGATGGTTGGGGAATGATGGCGTGCCGTCTAGATCCCATGGTTCCGTCATCCGGGCGTCCTATCCTTAATCGTCGAGGAGGTATTGGACGTGAAGGATCCTCATCGAACCAATAGTTCGTCGTCAAAATCCTACGCTGGTGTTTGTCAGGAAGCAGCAAGTTACTTAGTTGTTTGTCCCATCAGTATACCCATGATTCCACTCAAAGGCAAAGCCATATGGAGTATATGGGTTCGGATTAAATCGATATACGAGCTAGCCAAACCACGTCGAGGATTGTGGTAATTATTAATTCATGAATCTTACAAAGCATGATGAGGAGACACGATTGAGATTATATAGCGAGACACTGATTTGATATTGGCTCCTTTCAGAAGCTAAGTTTTTTAATTTGTCGACAAGCAAGGTGGATGGATTGAGTTTGATTTAAGTTTTAATAATAGAGTTTCATTTAAGCTTTAGTTACTTAATTTGATTTGAAAAATTGATTAATTTGAATATGTTTAAGCTTTCGATTCAAATCTGTTTAAAACTATAGGATTAGATCTACTATCAAATCAATTTAAGATATTTCACTGATTTGAAACTCTTATTATAGATTTTTATGTTTTGTTAACCCAATCAAAAAGCTAGAAACAACCGCGGCATTCGACACTTATCTAGCGTTCAGTAGTGTCGGGACTCATCGCGTGTGTTAAGAATTTATCAGTTTTCATTTCAATTATAAGATTGATTTCATTTTCATTTAATTCCAACTTTGCTTTTCAAACATTAAAATTTGAAATCTACGTAGAGCACATGCAGGTGTTGATAGCTTAATATAATTTTACCTAATTAATAATATCGTTGATTTTGAACATCATAATTATAATGAAATTTCTTAATTTTTGATTGAAGGAAGCACTATGATTTTTGTAGATTTTGATTTAGTATCACCTTCTGTTTGTTTATACAAAGAGTTGAAAATTTGGTAGCAAAGCAAGCATTTTAATTTAGATTGTAGTTTAAAACATTACTTGCACTTAGTTTACTTGTTGAATTTTTGTAATTCTCCCAACTTGATTATATTCAATTTACATCACTTTTGATAAATTATGTTGATTTGGTGTTTATTCGCTTTTCATCTTATTTAGTATAGTAATCACCTTTATATTCGTATAAGAGTTATTAAACCTAATTTGGATTCATTCTTAACTCCATATTAAATTTTATAGACATTAAGTTTATTGCAAGTTTATTATAAGTTCAATATTAGTCTCCCCAAATTCCAATTAAAGCTTATTTAATTTTGAAGAATTTACAAGAAAAGAGAACTCACTTTACCGCTTTAATTTAAGTCATAAAGAATTGCAATTAGAGTTTGTGAATTTAATATTAACCTCCTCAAATTTTACTTGTATTTTAAATGAGTGTTCTATTCTTTTTTAAAAAAAATTTTAAATGTTCTCCCTCTATTTCTTTTTGATTTAATATTTATCTTCATATTTATCATATATTCTTTTGTTTGACTTAAATTTAGATAATTTCCATTTGGATTTGTTTAAGTCTTGAATTTTAGTCTAAATTTCCTCTGTCATTACGTGTAGGGGTTTATCGGTGTTTGCTCCTCACGTGAGCTGATGGTGTCTTCTTGACAAATGATTTTTCATCTCGTCAGCTCTTAAAGCGGCAGGCCTTCAAACGAAATAAGACAAATGCAATATATTATTCACTTTTTGATAGAAATTAGACAATTTCATTTCATGGATGAGCAATATCAATAGATGTTGCTACTCTCTACTCGTAGCGTCAGTGGTGTTTTGCACACCACGGCCATTTTCATCTCGTCGCGCCCTCTTGAGTACGACGAGGCCTTCAAACCTGCAAAAAAATACATGTATATATATTCACATTCACAATCCTACATGTTCTGACTCATTTTTCTGCGAGCTGCAATGATCGGCAAAGAGATGGTGTTGGATATGCCGGAAACCAAGAGAAGAACCCGCCTCTTGATGGTATTGCTTCTCCGTTCTGTAAGAGAGGATTGAGAATGCTGAATGCGATCTTTGGGCGAAGAAGAACGCCTCTTAGCGGTGTTGCTTCCTCCGATTGTGAAGTGGTGAAGAGATAATCAGAAGGCGATCTGGAATCGAAAGAAGAACCACCTCGTGGTGTTCTTCCTCGTGCGAAAGGTGATGGGTGATCTGAGGAGGAAAGCCCGGCGCCTCTTGGTGTTACTTCCTCAGGTCTGAAGCGATGCAAAATGAAGAAATTATTTGGAAAATGGAGAATTTTGGATGAGAGATTTGAAAGTTGATTTTGGTTTTAAAATGAAGAGATTCAAGAGCCGATTCGATTTTGTGAAAATAGGAAATGGGAGAGTGGATTTTATTTGTGGAAAATCGAGGAAAATGGTGAGAGGAATGGGAGGATGATTTTGATTGTGAGGAAGAAATAGAAAGTGGAAAAGAAGGAAAGAAAGAGGAAAAAAGAAGAAGGAAGAGAGTTCTTTCAGTTTTAGAAGAGAAAAAAAAGTCGAGACAAGAGTCTTTCTGATTGGAGAAAAGTGGAGATCGTTGAAGAAGTTGGAAGTTACTCACCGCATGAAGAACGAAGGAAGCTACGTGGTCAATCCGCGTGAAGAGGAAGTGTGAGCGTGAAAGAGCCTCGGTTTCACTGCGTCGCGTGAAGAGCGAAAAGCCAGAGAAGGAAGGAATTGTTGGAAGAAGGGAGGCCGAGTGGGGTCGGGTAGATTAGGTTGTTTGAGTTAAGTGGGATTTAGGTAATTTAAGGGTTTTAAATCAATTTTAAATTGGCAGTTTAATGTAATTTCAGTAAACTCACATATAATATATATATCAATGTAAGGTAATTCGATGTTCAGAATCTGGCGGCCATTTACGCGATAGGCCGTTTAGTTCAAGTGTCAATTTAGGTCAATTTCTCAATATGCGTCGCTTTGACCGCCGACATTCGTGCAGACCCGTCCAATTGAGTTCGAACAGTCTTACTTGATAGATTTTGACGTTTCGAAGTTAACGGCGCAATCAATTTCGCGAACGGAGGTCGTTTGACTTGCGTTGGCGCCTCTTGACCTAAATATGCGTGTAGACGCGTTGACGACTCAATCGCTTAAACGATTGATCACCGAGTTGTGTAATATTTATATTCTTACCAGTTTCGACGTTCTGAACGCGGTGGCAAAATCCGTTCGACGATCGAAGGTCGTTTAGATTGATTTTAGCAATGTCCAGTGTATTTCAACCTCGATTTGCACGTTGACGCCGATTATTCATTTTAAAGCATTCGATATTCTCAATTTCATGAGCGAGGTGGTTCGAATATCGTCGTCAGACGATATGCGCGTCAAGCGCATTAATATCTCATCGTTTTCTTATTATGCAATATTTATATTCTAATCATTCGGCGTTCGAGCGAGATGGCGAAGTCCGTTTTATGTCGTTTTACCACTTTCGATGGCGTCCAATGCATTTTGAGCCATTGCCGACACCTCCGTCGTCAAATTAAACTTGTGGGCTTGACCCGAGTTCTGACACATGTGGAGGTCAAAATCAGCATAGTATCGGGGTGCATGCGGGTTACTCAATTCAATATTCATTTAAGCTTAAGGGATTTGAATAGTGTTATTTATTTTGATTGAGTTTTATTGCAAGTTTTGGATTTTAAATAAAATTTTGGCATTTATTTGCAACTTTCACATTGTCCAGATATGGAAACGGGCGCACATGCCAAGAAAACATGTATAGGTAGTGTAATACTTCGGGGAATCTCGTCATACCAAGAAATGCATTTTGGGTCTCAAGCACTGCATATGTACATTTCTATCGCTAAGAAAAAAATGTGTGGGATACTTATACACCTGCAATACTAATTTAAACATCAATTTTATATTTTTGGCTGGCTTTATGTCAAGCTGTTTAGGCCTCCTGTCGATGTTAAAATTTGACAGCATTTCGACAACATCTATCGTCCAGTGTGGGGTTTGCAGTATGTTAGGCGCCCCAAAGACATGTATGGGTGGTATAAATACTGCAAATGTGCTATCCACCATACCGAAAAGTATGTATGTGTATACGAGTCGCTCTTCTCCGTCTCATCAGAAAAGACATCGGTGCTACTAACCAACCCTAGATTTCAAACACCAATTTCTTGTTATTCCTTGACACTCTGGATTCTGACAAAATTTTGACAACATCTCCCATAGCTAAGGGATTTTATTGAACAAGGCCTACCATTTGGTGTTTTGCAACACCAGACATAAAATCTTAAGTCTGTCGGAAAACTTCAGTTTCTTGAAAGAAAGGCGTATCACAGTCTTTTATATAACAAACAATTTTATACTTGTGGGAAAGGCAGAGGGCTACAGCGAGTATGAGCGGTATGGCGCTGTAAGAAGCTACAGGTAGAGTTTTAAGTGGGGAGTACTAGATTAAGTAATAAGAGGGGTATTTATAGAGGTTTCATTTAAGTGTTAATTAACCCTAATTAATATTTTTGCATCGACATTATTACATGAACAATATATATGTCGATTGTAGGTTATTCGATATTTGGAATGGCCGATTCGTTTATCGGCGTTTGGTTTAATCGGCGTCGAATCAATTTCAATTCAAAATTGCGCGTTGCGCTTCCGATCTTCGATATTCGCACAGACTCGTCCGAATTGGGCGCAAATAGTCTCATTTGATAGATTTCAACATTTCTACGCTAACGACGCAATCAATTTTATGAACGAAAGTCGTTTGGGCATCATCACAACCTCCAACCTCGATATGCGCGAAGGCGCGTCGACGGATTTTCTTGATCAATTGACCGTCGAATTATGCAATATGTATATTCTGATCAATTTCGATGTTCTGAACGCGATGACAGAGTCCGTTCATCGATCGGAGGTCATTTCGACTGATTTTGGCGATGTCTACTGCATTTCAATTTCAATTTGCATGCTGTTATATCCGATCGCTCGATATTCGTGCAAACTCGTCCGAATTGAGCGCAGACAGTCTCATTTGATAGGTTTTGACATTTCGACGCTAACGACGCAATCAAATTTTGCGAACGAAGGTCATTTGGGCATCATTGCAGCCTCCCGATTTTGGTATGCGCATAAGCGCGTCGACGGATTTCCTTTTTGATCGGTCGACCATCAAATAATGCAATATGTATATCCTGATCAATTTCAACGTTCTAAATGCGGTAGCAAAGTCCGTTCGTCGATCGGAGGTCATTTTGACTAGCTTCGATGACGTCGAGTGTATTTCAGCTTTGATTTGCGCTTGAATCCGAAGTTGATCGACTTTGTCTAATGAGCTCGACTCAATTTATAGTGCATGCATGGAAGTCAACAATTAGTATTTCATATTTTCTTTCATCTACATACATAGAAATTTCAAATCATGTAAGATAGTCAGTGACAAGAACAAAATTATTACTGAGAATCTTTTTCTTCATCGATTTTAAGATTTGATCATTATCAAGAGTATGGCTAGAAAAATTTTAGAAGAGATTATTTTTGTGTACAAATGTGAAACTTATTATTATTATTATTATTACTATTATTATTATTACTATTATTATTATTATTATTATTATTATTATTATTATATGCTTTCCATCATTGTTCTACACATCAAATTGGTATTGGAGAAAGCTTTTTGGTTCATTATATATATGCAGGATTGCAACTTTAAAAATAAATTGCATTAAAATGTCGAATCTTTACATCACTGCAATCATTTTTTTTTTTTCATTTTTTTTCTTAATTAGTTTTCCTTAATTTCCAATTTCATCCAACCAAAGTCCATTTGTCATGAAAACCACGCTTGATACCTAGCTAATATGTATCTACTATGCATGCATCTCAGAACACTTCTATAAACTATAAAATCACTATTTTCATGAACAATGAAAATGAATTATCCAAAAAAAAGTAGAATTCAAAAAGAAAATAAATGAAAATCCTACTAAATTTCATAAATCAACAATAAACACCAATAAATCTGCTTCAAATAATTCGGCTTCTACAAGGGCATCAATTTACTCCTTCACATGTGACATAAATCATCAATTTACTTCTTCACATGTGCCATAAATCATCTTATTAAATGGCATCAATAAGAAAGTCAAGTTTCAATTGTGTATTATTATTCATGTGGATTTTCTTATCCAAAGAGTAGCACAAATAGTAAATGTTACACTAGACTTTCATATGAACTTATTGATGTTCCTTCAAGATCATTTCATCTTATAATCCAATGGAAGTAATACCCATCATTTAACGATGTAGAATTGATGAGGCATAATGTTTACTTTGGGTATAATATAACCACCACACTTTAGAGTGGGGTGTTTTGTAGCTCGAGGAAATGTTAAGAACATAAATTCTAAGTTTTTACTTATTTTAGATGTTTAATCTATTTTGCCCTTTAGTTTTTGTTATTTTATAAGGATTATTCTAGTCAGAATTATTAAGTTTGTAGTAATTTCTAGTATAGATTGAATCAAGATAAACGTTTCTCCTAGGTTGATCTATTTCATATCTCTGGTGCTCTCTAAGAGAATTGCTTTGGGCACTCTCATCACAGTACCAAAGTACATTAATTAAGATTTATCAAGTTTGGAAAATGAATTCAGCAAAAAAAAGGATCAAGTGAAATGACAACATAACTATTATATGAATTACATCCAAATACATTTCAATTTCAACTATTTGAATCTTACTCATTATAGCAAATGTGTGAAAGTTTGAGAGAATGGTATACCTTGGATAAGGATTTCCTTTCACTATTTTTTGTCCATATTTGCGCCACCTATAACCATCATCCAAAAGATCAACTTCACTTGTTGTTTGCACTATGATCCTTGGTTCAGTTACCATACGATGAGAAGCCGACTCTATTACCCTAGTTTCCAGATTCCTTTTAAAACAAACAAGATTTTCCTTTTCAGAAACTATAGTAAATAAGTGGATTTGTCATTTGCGTGAAACTAACCTTCTTTTCTGTTCAGATTCACCGCCATATTCTGCTTCATCTATTCCTGCTTCAGCATCACCCAACTCCTCACCGTCACTAGAACCTGTTAACTGCTCAGAAGCTCCATGTCCACATTCCCGGGCTCTTTTAGTCATACCCTCACTTGATCTGTTCAAGTTTGAAGAGTCACCCTGTTGGTAGGAATCAACATTATTAGGATCAGAATTTCCATTTAACTCAGACATACTATCCTTTGATCGTTTATTAGGCGGAGGCCTCTGGTGATTGTGTTGACCCTTGTAGATTATCTCTGTTACATGGCCATCAAGGGAACGTTCGACCTTCTTCTTGACTGGACATTTTGGGTGGGTACATTTGTAATAGCTCCTTGGAAATTCACTGCCCTTAACCTGCTTCTGCCCATACTTACGCCAGTTGTAGCCATCATCAACAGGTTTATCAACAAGAAGAGCTGCTGGCTGAGCTTTTTGTTCACAATGAGAGATAAGAGTAGATCCAGAATTAAATGCACTGGAAGTAATGGGCTGCATTGGATGAGATGTTGCCATGTTAATGGTGGAAACTTGTTGTGTCAAGGAGGCTGACGAAAGAGAAGATGGATATCCTGCTTGGCTTTGAATTTGAGTATGGGAATGGGCAGCCTGTGCGGTTACTTGTGCCAATGCCTGTTGATGTGACATTCCAAACTGTCCCTGCATATAGCCATCAATCAAAACTGTCAAAGAATGACTATCGCATCAACAATGTATTATTAAGAGAAGCTAATAATGTAACAAATGATGAAAGTGAGTACTATACAAGAGAGTGAGAACATGTAAAAAGAAAGCCTCCTAGCATTAATATTAAGATCATGGATTTGAAAACAATAGTCATCTACAATAGTAAATTGAACAATCGGGTTCACAGATATCGAGATATACAATTTGTCTATATCAACTAATCTCATTTTAGAACATACTTGTGTCAAATAACTTCATCACAAGAAGCAAACTCATGCTACTGAGGACCTTTCATCTTCAAATTATGCCCAACTCCATAGGAAATAAATTACTACTACAATCATTTTAAATTGGCTGAAAAAAGAAATTTGTAAAAATATTGCTCAAACAGAAAACCATCAACTCAACCAAAGGAATGTGCTTGATTGGAAGAGTAAGTCGACGGAAATATTTGTACTCCCATAATCAATGCGGTTAGATAATTAAGGTCAAAAGGTAATCTTGAACTTGCCTCAAGCTTGAAGACGTCAAAGAGATTTCAACTTGGTCCTCAAGAAGAACTTGTCCAAGCAGCTCAGTATGGCTAATTACCAAAATAAACACCCAAACAACTTGATATATGAATTTTTCTTATAAATTTCAAAACCCTAATTTTTAGTTTACATTTTTAAGAGGAAAACATAAAGGTTATAAAATTGATGCTAGTTTTTCTATATTTTGTTTATAAAATGAATTTAAAGAATAGTTAAATAGTTGTAGCAACAAGTTTATAAATATTGGTTATAAGGTATTTGATTAAAGATTAACTATATGAATACATTTTTGTATGTAAATGAAAAAAATATTAATAAATGATAACTTAAATAAAAACTAAGTAAACATGAACATTTCTTAAAGCATATTCAACAAACTTAAATATCGAGTTATTTAGGATGAATTTATAAAGATTATTAGTTAGCCAATTATTAAAAATAAAATAAAAGGTGCTATGAATATATAATTATGTGATAATTATAAATAATATAATTATTGCATATTAAAAAATTTACATCAGTAGAGTAAAATTTTACATTTTCACTTTGCATGAAAATCTAGCGCACTCGTTTACATAATTGAAAAGAGAACAAAAGATACCAAGATATTTATGCGAAAAAATCAAAAAATGGAAAAATCTGGCATTCAAATATTTCACTATATATACTTTGAATTACAAAATTTCAATCTTCCCAAAAATAGAGTTATAAGGTTGTGAATGACAAGTTAGGACAATGAAAGCCTTGGATTGCAACAACTGTTTGGCAGGAGTCAAGTTGTAATAATTGCTGATAGTGGGCGGCGATGCCCGTGGTAGAAATGGACTTCAAGCTCTTAACTCCTCTCTTAGCTCTCTCCAAGCTTTCTCTTCCTTCTTCATTGTGAGAATGAGACCCAATTTATAAGATTTTGATAGAACATTTTAATAATTATAAAAATCCTAAAAACTATCAACCGGTCTATGTCGATTCCTTTGATTATGAACAATTTCTTGATTATTTAAGCACCTTAATGATCTCCGATTTGAGTAATATTGGATTTGTTAGATTTCTCTTATCGAGCAACTCGATTCAATTACTATAAAATAATTTTCTTTAAACTGATTATTAATATATATATATATATACTCATCGATATTGATATTACATGATAAAAAATTTCAATAATACTAATATTATATATCCTCTCATTTATTATCTATTTATATGATTAAATATTTAAATTTTATAATAATTATTATTTATTAAAAACACTATGAGAATGTATTTCCAATGTGCAATATATATATATATATATATATATATATATATATATATATATATATATATATATATATATATATATATATATATAATATTCATTTTTCTCCTAAATGGGAATTGAAAAAGATAGAAATATATATATATATATATATTAGGTGGTATGAATGAGGCGTTTCAATTTATTATAATGTTTCTTCTTTTATTATTATTTTTTTATTTGGCATTGAGCGCCATATTCTTTTCATGGCGCCCCTCTAAGGGGCCATTTTCTAGAGAACTAGGGGGCGCGTCGACCCCACCCCCTTAATATAGTTTTTTTTTCATTTTAATTTTTTGGCCGTAGCGGCAATTCTTTATTTTAAATTTTTTATTTTTTTTATTTTTGTTATGGCGCCCAATTTGGGGCGCTGATTTTGAAAATATGGGGTGAACACTTGCCCCTTAAATTGATAATAATTTTTTAACATGGAACCTGAGAATATATATATACATATTTATTTATTTAAAAATATGAAAGGCCAAATTTCAAGTATAAATACTCCTACTGGGATTGGAGAAGTTTACATCTCCCCTTTTCTCTCATAGATTCTTCTACTGACCTATATAACAATATGTGACTCCTTGTAGACTCCAATTCTTCGTAGTGTTGAAGCTTGGGACCTATTTAGGAGCGTATCCATTCAGTCAAAATTGAGCCTCTCCAATTTTTCTTCAAGTCCTGGTTTTCCCCACTAACTTGTATAGCACTTGTTCTCAGTTCTCTCTGCGGCTTGAAACTAACTTGATTAGACAACTTGTATCCGCATTCAAGCTCCGAGTAATTCTTGATTTCTCTATGAGGTTTAAAATTGTCCTATATAAGCTATGCATAAACTCCCTTCATAGGTTCGAGTTTATCTTTTATGTCTGATAAGGCTCCCCCCACAGCATAATATATAAAATTTTTGCCCCCAATGGTAATAAGAATTTTATATTTTTTCAAGTTTACGTCTTAAAAGAATATGATGTATACATATCTTCTAAGACTTTTTGTCTTATAAATTTTTTGTCGTACATGTGTCTTCTAAGATTTTTGATGTGCTTATATCTTTTAAGGATTTCATCTTTTGAGATTTTTGATGTACTTGTATCTTTTAAGGCTTTGTCTTTTAAATTTTTCATACCGCATTCAGCTTTCGTCTTCTAAAATTTTTCATATACATGTACATTTTAAGACTTTTTGTATTAGAGATTTTTCATATATCTGATCTTGAGAACTTTCCATCTTGAGATTTTTTGTATACGTGTATCTTAAAACTTTTGTCATTTGAGATCTTTAGTGAGTGGAGACCCTATTAGCTACTTTCACTTTGAGTCTTCTAATGGGGATCATGTCCACTACTTTCTGCTTCTCATTGATGCTTTTTTAAGAGTGTGTCTTCTAGGGATTATCTGGATATCTTGTTTACCACCTACCCTCATGGAATCTTCACGGTGAGGATCTTACCTATAAGCTTCCCATGCTTCCTTATGAGTTTGTCTTCTAAGATTTTGTAAGATGAATATTATTTGAAAAGAAAATTTCATTGATAATAAAAGTTACTTTGAAGGAATAAACTTTATCTTTAAACAAAATCTCTAAAATTCAATAAAGTAAAAAAATTAGACTTCTTTGAGTTGCTTCTTTGGTGAGATCTTCTCTTAAATAAATATTCTTGATACTCCTTGCTCAATAAACCCAATAATTTCTTTGTTATGATTCCTCTAATCCATTTTATTTAAAATTGATGATGCATATTACTCAATAAGTAGCAACTCAAATGTACTGTCAAACTAAACATTCAATTTCTTTCTTCATATGAACATAATTTTTTTGTTGAATGCCTTTTTGAATGGTGAAAGTTACAATATTGTGATTGGTCTCCATATTAAATTTCTCAAAGATTTTGGTCATTTAAGTTATTCATAATTTTGAATCTTCATTATGATGTCGTCATTGATGTGTTTAATAGAGTATAACAAAGTCTCTCGATGTTGTTGATCTCTTGAATGTTTATCCTTTTTTTTCATTATGATCTTGTTGTAACACCTTCTAACACATACATGCGTTTAGAAATATTATCAAATTATCTTTGACATACACTAATAACTTCATTGGCAATAATTTATGTTCTACCCAATGAATAAGATCATCATAAGATAGAACTATGTCTAACATTAAGAAAGAGTAAAAGGCAGTCGAAGACCTCAAAGAAAAAACCTCAAAGTAGGCATGGGATCAAAATTATGCTGACATCTTTCGATAAAAGGGAAAGAAAAGTTGTTTAATCGGTGATAATTTGAAAGCGGATGAATAGTAGATAAGACACTACCAGATTTTAGTTCTCATTTGGTGAGAACTTTTTATATCGGTTCGGGTTTCTATAAGCAAGCATAGTTTTTAATTCCCTCCGAGAAGCTAACTTCGATTAAGGTGATGAATGTTAAAGAAACGAGTATATAATTAATGAGTGGAGTTTAGAAACTTATAAATTTATCATTTAACTTAAAACTTTTGTGGGGAACGATGGCCGATCAAGATCCATGGTTAGATCATCAGTGCGATCCAGTCACAGTGAGGAGGTAGTCGACTAGGCCAGAAGGATCCTTTGTCAAGCATGGGTTACGTCGTCGAGGTGTCACTTGTAGACTGGAGTTTGTCTGGGACAAATATAAGTCAGCTTAGTAACATAGGCTTTTGCCCAAAATACGTTCAGCTCGAAAGAGGCATGAGGGGCATCTGAATTGGCCGTAATATTGATGCATACCATGTGACCACGGTCGGAAGAGCTCAGTCGTGCCATTTATGTAACATATCAAGCGGACGAAGGACCGAAAGCGTTCTGCAAGGAATATTTGAGTGTGAAGGTAGTTATGTATTTAATTTGATGAATTTTGTGAGCAAAGTTTTCTTAATTTGTCATAGAAACAAACAATTGCGGAGGGTGAATTGATTTTATTTATTTTTTATTTTTTTATTTTTATTTTTAAAGTTAAATAATTAATTTCATTTTTTTATATTTTTGTATTTTCTTTTGATCATTTTATGATTGATTTTATTTGAATATATATGATCATTTATCATTGAAATCTTAATTATAATTACTTACCGATCAGGGTTAATATCATTGATAGGCACTCTGCGATTTTCTGAGGATCATGCAATTCATCATCTCAGAAGTATAATCCTTCAAAACCTTGTCACTCTAGTTTGAGCATAGAGGATCGGGTTTGGGACTTTTCTTCAGAATTTGAATTTTAGAAGCTATGTTAGTTGGTTCATATCTTGTATTATATGTGAGTTAAACTTCCGGATATTATTAATTTGAAATTCTTATAATATCAAATTTTTAGGTTTTGTTAACGGACGGTCAGAAAAGCAGGATGATATAATCTGTTCTTTGACTTAGTATTTACTCAACATGCATGAATATCATTCTTTGAAAATTTACATTAAGATGTCAATGTTGAAGCATGTCAAATTTTGATTTTTTTAGTTTTGTTAACGGGGCCGGTCGAAAGACAGGAAGTATAAATGTTCGTATTTGACATGATCGAAATCAAGCATGAATTTTTAATTATTTTAGGTTTTGTTAACGGGACGAAGAAACAAGCAGGGATTATGTAATATCTTCTTTTGTTTATAGCGTCTACATGTTTGGCAATACATACATCTGTTCTTTTAAAATGTTGTATGGACATTGAATGAGTTGAAATAGGTTGATTTGATTTTAATTTATGGCATTTTGGGTTTTGTTGGGACGTCGAAAGCAGGAATATGTAGCATCTTTCTTTAGAAATATGATATCACATTATTTTGAAAAGATATTTTTAGTATGG
Source organism: Cymbidium sinense (assembly GCA_021442155.1). Lineage (NCBI taxonomy): Eukaryota > Viridiplantae > Streptophyta > Magnoliopsida > Asparagales > Orchidaceae > Cymbidium > Cymbidium sinense. Next base: position 109,045,573 of record CM038225.1, read on the forward strand.
GCTGAAATAAATTATAATTTGATATATAAGTGATGAACCAAAATTAATAGAAGATTTGTTTGGGTAAATCTCTCTTTTTGAAATCAGCATAAAGATGAAATAATTATTTTAGGCTATATGATCAATCAAGTGATCTTAGAATGATTTAGCATTTGATTTAAATGCTTTCTCTTTATGTTCAAATCAGTAAAGAAAATAATTGATTTAGAGGCATATAATTATCATTTTATTTCTCTTGAAAAGGGAAAGAATATAAAATATTAGATGTCATATTTCATTTAAAGAAGCGGATTAATTAAATCATCCTGTCAAACTATGGCAGTGGGGACACATTAAATTTATTAAGGGAGCAAACTTTATCAAAAGGGATAAGGATACATAGCATGTCATGCATATTACATCAAGTGAATGATGCTTAGATGGTTCCATTGCGTGCAATTTATGACACGCGTATTGTGTATGGCAATAGATAGAGAAAAGAGGAGTCATAAATAAGAGGTCACCATAAAATCCTTACAAGCATTCTCTTCTTTATTCTCTCATGGTTTAAGTTTGAGTTCTCTCAAGCTTATAAGGTAAGTTATTCGTAAAGATTTGTAAGTTTTACCTATCACTTTAACAATTTCCATTTTTGGTATTTTTATGATGTGTAAAATGTTTCATTTCATGTATGTCTTCCCATGATACACTTTCTTTTTTTTATGTTTATAATCATGTGTGAAAATGGACGTAGTAAAGATATGTTAAAAATATTTAAGCATTGTTCTAAACAATGTCTAATAAGCATCTTAAAGGGTTAGAACCTTATCAACGTACATGTCATCAGCGTCTTTTTATTCATTTTGCACTTCATACATGTTAAGCGTATAAGGGAAGGTTCATATTCATCAAGCATGAATAGTTGTTGCAGTGTCATATGAATGTTAGAAAGCTTCATAAGCGTATCATAAAATCTTGCATTTTTTACCTCCCTTTTTAAAATTTTTTGACCTCGGCGTCATCTTGGGGATCAGGAAACCACGCCGAAGGCGTGCATGGTAGATCGACAAGTTTTTTACCATTGCAGAAAGGCGTGCGTGGGTAGCAATGTGACGTTGAACACGAAGCTTTATCTGCAAGCATATTTCCAGCGTTGGAAGCGTGAGCAGTGCATCTTCCGTCACATCGAAATTCATTTTATATGGCGTTGCCGTGAGCAGTCTTATCATGCATCGCATTGGAGCAATGTGAGCATGTGCGTATTTCCCATTCGTGAAGCAGTCTTTCTGAAGTTTCACGTAGAGATGAGCGTCTATAAAAGCATTTTGCGTTGGAAGTGAACATCTTCCGTTTACGTGAATGAGCAGCATCCTTTTCCGCGTTGGACAAGAAAACAGTCTTTATGCAAGTTTCGCGCATTGGAAATGTGAGCATGATAAGCATTTCATTTTGGAACAACGTGAGCATATATCCAATCTCAGATTCTTAATATTTAAACTTGCGTTTAATATGCTGCACATATTTAAACAAGCATTAACATAAATTTCTCACTTTTTGCATTTGAACATTCAAATAAAGAAATGATTCTTATAAAGAAATTATATAAATTATAACAAAATGATTGATTCCCCTTAGAGAGAATATAAACAAACATGCATAAATAACAAAAATGATTATAGAGAAAGAAATTTTTCAGCAAATGTTACAACAAACAATTCTTATAGAAATGTTTTCAATGCTTATGCCTTTAGAAACAAGCTAACTTTAAGATAGATACATGCTTATGCTTTTCAAAGATTGATTCCCAAAAGAAATTTTTTTTCCACCTTTATTCATTTTCCTTAGTAAGAAAATTTCAAGAGAAATGTTGCAATTTTCAAGCTTGCATGCCTTTAGACAACAAATGATCTAATTTCTCTTTAAAATTTAGATTTCCCATATCTTTCAACAATGCTTACTAACTAATGAAATACAACTTCCACTTGATTTAAAGAGAAATCATGAATATAGAGCATAAGCATTTATTAAAGCACAAGTTTAAACTAAATTTGAAAACCCCTCTTTTTAGATTTCAAGCAATCATTGCAGAGCAAATATAATTTCTCCGTAAACCGATTTTGAGCAAGATGAACAAAATGAAATCTGGAAGCAAACAAGAAAAATGGTTGGGCCATACATTATCCCAAAACATTTTCAGCAAGATCACCATAAAATCATAGATAATAAGAAGATTTAGGCCATCATCAAATCCAGGAAACTCTTAGCATAATCCCAAGCATAAGATATAATATTCAAAAAAAACCCTAACTTCAAAGCTCAAAATAAAACAAGCAGGGTTAGGAAAACTGAGGTTAAAATAAAGAGAGAAAGGTTAGGGTTAAATTAAGGCGATCCCTTCGGTTCTTCATTCGTGGAGGGAGGAGAAGGAAAATCGTGAGGGAAGAGCGAGAAGCGAAGAACGAGAAAGTTCCAAAGAGGAGAATCGAAGGCTCCTGAAACTTGTCGGGGCAAAAGCGAGAACGAAACCAAGGCGAAGGAAAACGCAAAGCGTGAAGGAAAAAGCGTGAAGGAAGAGGCCGAGAAGGGAAGTCGAGCGTGAAACTGATCAGCAAGAGGCAAAGCGAAGAAGCGTGAATGAAGATCAACGCCTCGTTTAGCCTTAGGCGGCATCTCGATTAGTGAAAGAATTAGTAAGAGATTGGATTAAGAATTATTGGTCAATTTATTTTATTTTGCTATACCTATGGGTGTCAATTTAAGTTGTTTGATTGTAATGCAGCGATCAATTCGTGATCGGAGGTCGTTTAAATAATGTCGGCGACGGTTAAATAATTCGTCTAAATTGTGCGCCGTCGCATTAATCGACCCCGCGCATACTTTGCCGATTGAAGCGAAGGTGTCGTTTGATAGGTTTTGACGTTTGGCGACGGCGATTTATTTTCGAGCGGAGGTCGTTTAGGCGTCGTCGGAGCTTCGACCGATATCGCAATTTCATGATAATTTGATTTTAATTATCCGTCGATCTTAATTGATTCAAAATTTTACGATTAATTCATTTTAATATTTTCGGCGTTGCGGCGTCGAATCGTCGAATTAAAAGCGAATTTGATCGGTTCGGATCAGCGATTTGAGGATTTTAAAATCCACTTATTTATTTAATGTGGCTCATAGTTGTAGGTCAAATGCCCCAACAAACATGAAATGGCGGGTGTTTGTTGTTATATTGACCGGATCTCAGAGATTTGTTTGGATGTCGCTTAAGTTGTAATTTCTACAACTCTTAATAATACGATCGTTGCCCTTTGATAGAAGTGGGTATAACTCGGGTTGGGCAAGCATTTGCATTTTATCGTTCGCAATAGCTTCGTTGAGCGGTATTATCATTAGTCAATGCTTTGTGCTTGATGGACTAGATGAAGGAGATGATTTGACTTGTCATCAAACTTTGAAGATCTTGATTATGCTTTACACTTTGGCGGACTTGTTGAAGACTTCTTCACGAGTGAAATTTATATTTTTCTCTTGTCGGCTTTGTGCCTTGGTGGACTTGATGGAGTTGATGATGAGATGAGAATCTTGAGTCATGCTTTTGCTTTGTGGACTTGTTGAAGACTTCATCTGGAATTTATTTTCCTCTCTTGCCTTGGCGGACTTGATGGAGTTGATGAGATGAAAACGTCTTGGTCTGCTTTTTACTTTGTGGACTTGTTGAAGATCTCGAAATTTGGGATTTTATATTTTCCTCTGTCACGGCTTTATGCCGCTTGGACTTGATGGAGTTGATGAGATAGAAATGTCTTGTCTGCTTTGTGCTTTGTGGACTTGTTGAAGATTTCACCTCGAACAAGGATTTACATTTTCCTCTGTCACGGCTTTGTGCTTGGACATGGATGATGAGATAAAATATCTGGTCTGCTTTGTGCTTGACTTGGGAAGATTTCCTCGATCTTGTGCCTCTTTATCGCTTTGCGATTTGATGATCTAGTATTATCGTCTGATGCTCTTCGTGCTTGTAGAAGGATAAATCAATCTCTCGAGCTTGTGTTGGATCAATGGCAGTCATCGATCGTGCTTTACATGTAATGGTTTGATGACAAAACTCCTTAGTTGACATTTAGCTTATACGAACATTGGGATGGCTTCTTGGTCCTCACTTTTGCTTTATTGGACTTGAAGAAGAATTTCCTTGTCTTTGCTTTGCTTTGATAGGAGGAGTTGAAATTTTACGTTTGTATTTGATTCCAAACTTCGGCTTAGCTTCTCAGTAAGGATATCTTTGTTTGTTGTAGAATTTTGAAAATGACCTTATGACCAATAAGGATAATTTTTTAGTATGGGTCACTTGAACTCACCAAGTTGGAGAGATTTGGGGATTTGGATGCTCTTGTCTTTGAACTAACGAAGTAGGAGGATCCCTTACTGACCTTTGTGGCGTGTTGAGTAAGCAGTCTGTCGGCGACTTCGGCCATATTTTGGCGTGTTGAATCAGACCATACACCCTTGAGTGGTGGACTTGAGCAATTGATGAAGGATTTTATCCTCGGGCTAACGAGATGGGGATCTCTTACTGACCTTTGTGGCGTGTTGAGTGCAGAACTGCATTCGACCATATTTTGGCGTGTTGAGTCCGACTTACCACTTCGATTTGATGTGGGATGGAAAATGTCCTTCCAACTTGGTTTGTTGAAGTTTGGAGACTTGAAAATTTTCTTCTTTAATTAAGACTTTGAGAATTTGAATACATAATTTTGAGTATGCATGTGGGGATCTCGACCTGCGATGTCTCGACAAAGAGAAAGAAAGGCTGTCAGGAGCGATACTTTCTTATAAAATTTAAAAAAATGCCCTGGGGATTTTTATTTTATTTTGGAAATGCATTCTTGTGTTACAAGAGAATTTCCAATGAAAATTTTCATAAGTGACAATAAAGATTTTCAAATCACGATTTGTCGTCACACTTTCTATGTGTATTTCTTTAAATATGGCCGTTGATTGGCGTTGGCTCCGAAGTGTCAGCCTGATAGACCTTTTCAATAACAAAGGTCCTTCCCGATAGGTTCAAATTTACAATTCTGCGATGAGGGATGATTGGTCTTCTACCGGGACCAACTCTCCTTCGAGGGGTCTTGTATGATCGAATGCTCACGGACATCCTGGCCGATGACTTCTAGATTTTCTTGCTTGGGCGACCTCGTCGGCGTCAGCTCTTCCATCCGTGACGAGCATTCTCATCTTGGGTGAGATTTTGTTGAATACTTCGGGCGAAGGTAGTTCAACCGGTGGCAAAGCTGCTTGAAAACAGTGCATGGGGTAGACTTTGTAGGAGTTTATAAGTGGTAGGTAAGCCCATAACACCAGTTTGGTATGCCACTCCCTTTTATTTCTTGTGAGAATTTGACTAGTGTTTTATTAAATGCTCTAGCCATTTGCTCTGGATTATAAATTGAATATCGGATCAATCTTATCGTCGACAAATTTATAAACTTTACTTTTGAAGGTGACGTTATCACGAAATGATTCGGTGGTACACCAAATCATAAACGATATTGTGGGTAAAGAAGTTGGTCACTTTGTAACTTCTTTAAATGAATTCGACCCCTTGGAGAAATAATCGGTGGTGCTAAGATGAAGCGGTGACCGGTGATGATGGATCAATTGGTCGATTACATGTCCCCAAACTCAGCGGCGAATCTTCGTTGGATCTGGCGGATTTGGTGATGAATTATGTTCGTGGACGGCATTCATGGCATTTCTTGGCATGATTGATCTGATCTTTTACCATAGGCAATAGTATCCAATTCTTTTAATTTTGAAAGCCATTTTAGGACGATTGGTGTGCACCACAAAGTCCTTGATGGATTTCAACAATTACTGTTAACTTCTTGTTCCCAAACATCGTAGCGTCTCGAAGGATCTACGATCTGAGTATTGCCAACATAAGCATATAGTGAAACCTTTTCTCAGAGTTGTGCTATCGACTTATTGCTTGGCAATTCCTTGAAGTAGTCGACGAAGAGTCTTCTTCTCTTATAAGAATTTCATCATGTGGTTTTGCGCTTGTGTTGAAGGCTTTCTTTTGAATGGTTTGAAACTTGTCTTGTTGACTTTTGAAGTAATTTGTAAAGGGTATAAGAGCGACATGGTAGCAGTATGTTTGATGACCCTCTTCCGTGAGGATCTTAAACTTATTGGCTCTAGGACTCGACAGCGCACACTAATTAGTATGTAATTCATTAATCATCCATACTCATTTCTTTAGCTAAAGCGGTCTTTCTTTTCACAGCTCGGAGACTCGAGTCATAATGACATTTGGAATTTGCTTTTCGAGAACTTCGTTTGTGATAGTAGGCCAATTCAAGCTTGTTGATTTTGTAAAGGCGACACTTGATTAATGGAGTTGAGAATCGCCATAAATTTGCGGTCGGACTCCCAAGCTTCCTCTAAACACGCCACCGCTTCATATTACGCCGTTGTTGGTTTAGTGGTTGAGTTAATTTATAAGAATGTCTCGGTATGCCACCGGTGTGATCGAATGAGGCGATACGAGCCTTTGGGAGATTTGAGGGTTGAGTGTATCTAATGGAGAAGCTCCATCAAAATACAATTCCCACATTTGTTGCTTTTCTTTTCATATATGTGCATGATTTGCTCATCGGGAAGATCATCGTTAAGCAATGAGTCTGGTATGGGATGGCGGCAAGAAAATCTGAGAATTTGCCCCTTCGCTTTACGGGAACATATGTAATATCAAATGTAGGAAAACGACCCAATGCGCGACATCGGCGTTGGTCTTGTCATCAAGAACTTCACGGATCGATCCTTGAGATAAGGGTAATTTTATGAGATAGCATGTAATGGCGTAGCTTTTGGGCAGCAAAATTAGCGTCAAACAATGCTTCTCAATTGGAGAATAGCGCTTAGCTCTATTAGTCTTACTAATATAGTATAAACATTCTCCTTTCCTTCCTCATTATCTTTGTGCCAACAAAGCACTAGATTCCTGTCTTTGCTTTGATACAGAGGCTTTCACGGGATTGGGCTGCAAGAATGGGTGGTTCAGAGATATTTCTTGATCTTTGTCGAAGGCCTCTTGACATTCTTAGTCCCAGGAGTATCTTTCTTCATTAATTTTGCAAAGGGTGCGATCACGGCATTTGATATAAATCTTCTAATGAATGCGAGATGTCCACGTATGGGCGAAGTTGCGAAGACTCCTTGGAGGAGGCATTTGACAATCGCTTTGATTTTTTGTTGGGATCGATTTCAATCCCTCCGGCGCATATCAAGGAACTTTCAGAAACTCCAAAGCGCGCGAGGATTCATCTTGAGATCATATTTTACGATTCTTTCAAGGCGATCCTTAAATCATCGAGATGATCTTTGCGATCTATACTCTTGACAGAGGTCATCAACATAGCACTCTACTTTTGATGAATCAACTCGTCAAGATTCGTGTCATAGCCACTTTGGTATGTAGCTCGGCATTCTTCAAGCGAAGGGCATGGCGTGTATAATATATGCCAATTGGCGTCCTGAATGAGGTATGTTTCTCATCTTCAGGGGCCATCTTGATTTGATTGTAACCTGACGATCCGTCCATAAATGAGAACATGTCGTGGTTTGAAGTGTTATCCACTAACGATTCGATGAAGCGGAAAGTCATCCTTTGGACATGCTTTATTTAAATCCACAGTCGATCTGATCTGAATCGACCATTCTTCTTTTCAGGGGACAATATTAGCTATCCGGTCGGTATTTTTCTTCTCGAATAAAACCGACTTCAATGAGCTTCTTGGTTTTACATTACGTTCTTCAACCTCCAATCTCATTCGCTAGAGGCTTGCTTGGCGTGTGTTGCATCGCTTAATTTGTGAACCTATATCGGGGATAAGCACGGCATTTCGGCATATGTCAAGCAAAGCGGTCACAATTCCGAGCAAGTTTTAATTCTTCCACTTTATCTTGAAAGTAGAGCGATGAGCGTTGGCGAGGATCCTCCTCGGTTCCCAAATTAATTTCTTTAAGTTCATCCATAGTAGGCCTCCCCACCATCTTCAAGCTCTTGAGGGCCGGTCAGCTTCTACTTCTTCATTATTTGTGAGAACATTAAGAATGACATTCTCATCTTCATCATCACTCTCTTATTCTGTTCATAGCGGTATATCCTTGGACGTTGTCTTGGATAAAACCAAGGCCTTTGGTAGTGTGTTTATTTCTCTTACCAATGGTTTGAGAACCTTTTGGGTACCACATCATTTCAAGAGCTTAGTCCTTTGCTTACTGCTCCGACTGGACCCCATGCGCATTAGTTTTGCATCTTTGGAGAGTAATATTTTGGCATCCTTGTGGGCATAGCTTCTTCTTCTTGATAGTTGCATTACCCAATCGGATCTCTTCTTGACACCTCAGTTTATAAAAGCGAGGCTTCACGTGCTTTCAGGAGAGGAGGTACATAGAAGGTCATTCCTCGACTTTGTGAGTTTCTCGAGGGTGATTTCTTTAAAATGTTGGGGGAGGATAGGGTGACTACGAGTGTAGTCTCTCTGATGGATCTATGATTGTTTTAAAGTAGGTGCATTGCACCTTACCTTAGCGATTCAAACTCATAATCGAGTCAAATGTTCTTTGATCGAGCTTTTCGAAGAGTCATGCATGGACCTTTGGATTTAGAAGGAACACATTCATCTTCTTCTTGATTATCCTTTGCCTAGATGAGGGACGGTGTTATTGATTTTGGACCTGTTCTTTATATCCCTAGGAATATTTGGAACAATCTCCTTTCTTTTATTCATTTTATCTTCTCCCTTCTTCTTAACTTGTTCTTTTATGGGTTTTAAAGTAGATGCAATATTTGCTAGTTAGTTGTTTTGTTAGCTTTGATTCCTTGGAAGGAAATGGCAGCATCTTGATAAATCTTCATTTCATGCACATAAAGGTTGCATGTCACCCACAATTTGGCATTCTTCTCCATCCTTTGTATATTTCATACATTGATGCAATGTAGATGGGACAATGCCATACTTATAACCATGGAGAAGGGCTCACGAAGAAGTATGCATCGATCACATGAAATTTAGCTTACGTGTAGAGGTCTCCAAATTTAAGAGGAAGGACGAATGACAGATAGTTTTCATTGAACCTTGAACCATGACTTTATCTCGTCCCGGATGTTGTACATCTAGAGATAGCCATCTAAAGTTCTCAAGTTCATAAGATTCACGGAGGAGGGATCAATTAAGATCCGGTATTATAATTTCATCACTTTGTATAACACTGAGGCGATTGTGCTCTGCGGTCCAGAGCATTAGATCATCTTACGAAAATGTGGTTGGAGGCTCTTGAACATGCAGGTCTCAGGTTAGGCGGCGTTAAAATATGCTTTCAGCTCTTTGAGAGCTTCAATTAAGGTGTTCGGAGATCTTGACATTAGAAGTGCTTATACACTAAAACTGCGAATTTTCCTTAGATGGGATAGAATATTGTAGTCGATCCCCTTTTGATGAACTTCTTATTTGAATCCTTAGGGATAACTTTTTCATTGACCAATTTCTTTTCCTTTATCTTTATTCATTGGCTCTTTCCTTTGTTGAGATGGTAGCACTTCGACCACTTCTCAAGCGTACTTACTTCATTTGCATCGAATCTTGGATGACTGATTCTTTGACATACGCGTCTAATGATAGACTAGAAGATTGAATCCTTCCGCTTATATTTTTATGGTTTGCTGATATGGTGAGCTCGGTTCATCTTCATCTGGGAAATGAGTTCCTCTAACGTTATCAACTTATGCATCATCAAGCAAGACTCAAGAGAAGTTCTTCAGATCTTCCCCGCTTCTTCGCTGATCCAAGATTTGAAAATCCACTCGCAAGCTGATAGTCGCCTTGTATCAGTAATCTTCCATATTATCGATGATCTTTGTTTACACCATCCAGTAGTAACATTTTATCTTTCTTCTTTTTATTTAATTTGTTTTGTTTGGCGATTTCTTAGCCTTCCCAGATTTGGCTAGTCCTTTCGTGAGATGAACTAGCCTTCCCATAACTTAGTTTTGTCTCAACTCAAGTACGCTCAAGTGGTGATTTCCATCCTGAACGCCTTCCAGCTTCAACATTTTACGCCTTTTTGAGATCGCTACATCCTTCATCATCGACCTCGCTTTATCATTGCTTGATAAGACTGAGATGAGGTGATTACTTTGGTGGATTCTTTCTTCTGACGCACAATACACCGTCCGATAATGTGAATTCTTTATATTTTCGCTTCTAATCTTTGAATATGTAACAATCTTCAACAGAAAGAACGATATGGACAGTAGGATTATCTCGCTTGTCCAAATTCTTCGTGTCTTTTACACTCGAATTGGAGACCTACTTGAGTGCATGTTTAAATAACTGCCACACTTTCCCTTTAAAAGAATACTCTTTGTTCAACTTTTCTTGTGGTCGGGCCATCGAGTCATTCCTTTTGTTTCTCGTCGCCTTCATGGAACCCTCGAGGACATCATTACCTCCAAGTAAGTCAGCTTGGAGCGTGATCAACGACCTTTGGTTTTTCGATGACGTGTAGCTTTCTTTGTCTACGCTATAGACTAACCGCTCTCAGATCCTTATGAGGTGAAATGCGTTTCACCTTTCTTTCGTCCTGAGCTTTTGCTCTTTGAATTTATCTTCCGTGAACGGATAAATTTAATTTCTCAATTTAGCCACCTATCAATCTTGAAATGTGGTAATTGCCATGCAAAGATAAGCGCCATCTTATCATCGATGTTGCCCATCAATTGAATTGCATGCTCTTCTAATTGTTGTTCACATTTCATACTCAAATTTCGCCAACGGTAATATATCTGATCGACTCATCTTTCTTCCTCTTCTCAGATCAAGAAATGGTTGTTCGATCAAGGCTATAACCTTTTAACGAACATATTTTCAAGTTCGCAAAGTTTTAATCGAGTCATTCGATAACTCAAAGATACCATTCGAAAGCGTTAAACCATCGACGGCGGAATAATAATGCATCATTACCCCTGTGGTTCCCGCAGATGCTTTGAATTGGGCTGATGTCGCTTGGGATTACCATTCCGCCAATAGATTGAACTTTGGCATTGAATATCCCTTTGATATGGAATTTGATCATACTCCGCGGATATGCACCTTGCTCACCAATTTTTCTCGCCGCTCGCATTTATAATGCTTATCTTCTCATTCAATATAATATCAAGTTGAGATCACCGCCGTATATAGCCAGATATTCTGAGAAAGTTGCCGAAGACTTTATTTTCAATCCTCGCCTCGATTTGGACCTCAAGCAGAGATCAAATTTATTGGGATTGTCATTGGCATTATTTGAGGCGATGATTATTTGGGGACGGTGTTGACCCGCATATATTTCTCTCGATTAATCGATCATCTAGCCATTCAGAGATCATCATTTCGCCATTTTCACATTCAACTGAAGGATTTTTTATCTTTGGCTTTCATCCGACGTCAATTCTCGCCAAAGTAAGTAGATGAAGGATTTCCATTTCTTCTTCCTCTTCTTGTTCTCTCCTCAAGACTCGAGGATGCTTCCTATTTCAACATTTTGTTGTTTCTTCAGCGAGGGGAGGTATCAGAATGACGCCAGTCGATATCATGCGACAGATGGCTCACCAATTGCTGCATATACACTACTTCAACAGTTGCCTCCTCTTCTTCTTCTTCGCCCCTCTTGGACATTTCGATCGGCGCTCCATGAACTTCCGATTCCAAGTGGAATCGAAATTTCTTCGCCAGAGGGCTTCGAAGTTAACCTCCTCTGATGGATGAATTAATTGATGACGGGATCCCCTGAGGATTCTCCGCGTGTCTACCGTCATATCTTATCATAGGGGCCCTCTTTTGGCTCATCGCCGAGCAATTTGAGTCATCTGAATTCACACCGATGTCACGCCATGCCTTCTGGGAGATTTTTGAGGCTCAGCCTCCAGACTGCTACCTTTCCACCGGACCTTTCGGTGGGATTCTGACACGGCCCAAGTGTCACACCTCGATGTTCACCGTGGGACATGATTGGTCGGCCCCGGCATTTGAGTCATGGGATGAGGTCTCGAGGAGCCTGCATCCCACAATGTGACTTTCATCGCCCTTTCCTACTTGAGAACCCGATGCAGTGATATAGCTGCGGTTTCCTCGGGAGGAGCTGGAACTGATGTTGTGGGGTCCAAGGACCGTTGAGCCGACCAAGAGCCTGTTAACCCATTTAAGGTTATCAAACCGACATGGGGAACACTCACTTGGTTCCATAATGGTGCACCGCGCAGATAAGTGTCGGTTGCAGCTCAAGATTTCTTTTCTTCTTTGCCTCCCAGCTTCCTGATGAAGAAGCAAATGCCTCCCCTGAGCGAATGGTTCTGATTGTATTATTCTCGAGGGACAAAAGAGACCGTCTCCCAAGAATAACCCTCTTCATGATTGGTGTCTCGGGCCGAGCCTCTCAAAGACCGATTTTTGAAGTGACCCTACAGAGGGTCACAACTTCGCCTTTTCAGAGATCACGCATGGCGTGACGAAGTTCAGACTCGAAGTCGAGGCTCAAGAACTCGCTTCATTCAAGATGGGGAAATCCACGCCACCAAACCTGATGGTGCTTCCGATTAATGATGCGTTACAACGGATGTTGGCCACCGCCGAGTAATAAAGGATACCGTGTGCCATTCGAATTTAAAGGTAAAAATTAGCAATTAAAATAACCACTATCACCTTACTTCCAAAAATATGGATATGATAAAGATAAAACATACTAAATATGCACTAAATAAAATCTCATATAACTTAAGACTTTAAAAGTTTTAAGTTGTCAAGTTTAACTTATCGCTTTTCATTTCATTTTCATTTCATTTTTTTTATACTCCATAATTATAACTTAGATTTGACTAGCCAAAGATGGAAAGAGAAACCTATCCCCAGCGGAGTCGCCAGAAACATCTGTGGGATCCGAAAATTCGCCACCGACATCTTTCGATAAAAAAAGAAAAGAAGTTGCGATAATTTCGTAATGAATAGTATAAGACACTACTCAGAGATTTCGCTCTCATTTGAACTTTTATATCTGTGTTTCCTATAAAGCAAGCCCTATAGTTAATTACCCTCCCAATACCGAGAGAGCACTTTCGATTAAGGCTACCAACGAATCGTTAACGAAGATATAATCGCAGTGAGTGGAGTTTAACTTATGAAATTTATTATTTTAACTTAAAACTTTTGTGGGGAACGACGCCCGATCAAGATCCCATGGTTCCATCCCGCCGCGATCCCCTCGTCCGCTAGAGAATGACCCAACCTCGACCGGGGATCCTCAATATTACATGGGTTACGCTGCCCCGTTTGGAGTTTGTCTGGGGACAAATATAAGTCAACCTACTAACATAGGCTTTTGCAAACCAAATACATTCTACATTTCACACCAAAGAGCAAAGCTCGGAACATATTTGGCCGCGACACCGTAATTTGGTGCCATATCGCAACCACCCGGCTGGGAGGCTCGTCAGAACCGCCATTTATGTTATATCAAGAAAACCACCGACAGAGGCCACGCCCCCAGGCTTGAATATATTGGGAAGCATGTATTTAATTTGACATCGCTTTCATGGAGAAAAGTTTTCTTAATTTGTCACCAAGACAAACAATCAGAAAATTGAATTGATTTTATTTTTATTTTATTTTTTTAAAGCTAAATAATTAATTTCATTTTTTTATATTTTATTTTCTTTGAATTTTGATCATTTTATGATTGATTTTCGATTTGAATATATATGATCATTTATCATTGAAATCTTAATTATAATTACCCTTCTCTCATCCTTTAATATCAATTGATAGACCTTGTACTCGGCCCAATTTTACTGAGGATGGGTCCAATTCATCATCTCAGAAGTATAATCCTTCAAAACCTTGTCCACTCTAGTTTGAACATGAGGATCGGTTTGGGACTTTTCTTCTAAGAATTTGAATTTTGAAGCTGGTTCATTCTTGTATTATATGACAATTAGCTTCTCGATATTATTAATTTGAAATTCTTATAATATCACATTTTTAGGTTTTGTTAACTGACCCCAAGACCAAACCGAAGATATAAGATTCTTTCTTTTGACTTAGTAGTATTACTCCAACATGCATAATATCTGTTTGAAAATTGCATGGACATTAAGATGTCTATGTTGAAGCCATGTCAAATTTTGATTTTTTGAGTTTTGTTACATTCCCAAGACCAAACCGGAAGTAGATTCGTTTTCAGATTTGACATGATTAATGCAAGCATTTAATTGATATGATTTTAGGTTAACTGACCGGCCCCAAGACCAAACCGAAGTAAGACTGTTTTTTTGTTTTATACTTTACTTCCCTATTGTTTGAACACTTCAACATACATACAAGTATCTGTTTCTTTTAAAATGTTGTATGGACATTGAATGTCTAGTTGAAATGTAGTTCGATTTGCAGTTTAATTTTCATTTTTTTTTGGTTTTGTATCGACCCGTCCAAGACCAAACCGAAGATGAAGATTCTGCTTTAAAAAATATGATATATTATTTCCAAAAGCTCTTTTATGTACAAAGAAGTATAAATGAAATAAATTATTTCAAGCTATATGATCAAATATATAAGAATCAAAATAGAAATAAAGAGCTAGCCACAACCCTCTCTTGCAATCAGACATAAAGTGTTGAAATAATATTTTGAATGCCCATATGATCAATCACCAAGTGATGGGCAGATTTAGTGATTTGAGCTAAAACTCTTTATGTTGAAATCACCAACATAGCAGTAAAAAATAATGATTTACCCATATGTCCATATACCATACCCATTTATTTCTCAAAAGAAAGGGAATATAAAAATATGAGTAGATCATATTTCATTTAAGAGAGCAAGTGGATTAATTAAAAACCTCCCTCACATGCAAACTCATGGCAAGTGGGGACACAAACCCATTAAATTTATTAAGGAGGTATGGAAAGACTTTATTTTCCTTTTCAAAGAAAGGTGATAAGGATGCAAGGCATGCCACATGTCCATGCATGTGCAACATGACAAGTGGCATCACCTTAGATGGTTCCCTTGCATGCAATTTATGACAAGGCACCTTATGTGTCAAGACGATACCATAGATGAGAGAGGGAGGCTAGAAAATCTATAAATAAGAGGGAATTCCTTCTCATAAAATCCTTACACACTTCCTATTCTCATTTCTTTCCTTCTTTTCACAAGTTTGAGTTCTCTGCTTATAAGAGCTAAGTTGTGTCATAAAGATTTGTAAGTTTTTACCCTTCTCCCTTTCTTTAACAACTTTCCATTTTTTTGGTATTTTTATGATGGATGTCATGTCAAAATGTTTCATTTCATGTATGTCTTCCCCTTGATATACCCCTTTCTTTTTTTTTATGTTTCTATAATCATGTGTAGATCAATGTGAAAATGGACATATGGAGTAAAAGATAACATGTTAAACATGTATTTAAGCATGTGTTCTAAGCATGTCTAATAAAGATATCAAGCTAAGTAGATTAGAACCAAAGATCAACAATGTCATAAAGCATAAGCATCCATTTGTATTCTATTTGTTACACTTCATACACATGTTAAGCATGTAAAGGACTAGAAGATTCAATATTCATCAAACTAAGCATGAATAGTTGCATAGGTGTCATATGACATGAAAAGTGTTAGAAACACATAAGATATGCACATAAAATATAAGCATTTTTACCTTTCCCCTTTTTTTTTAAAATTTTGCACTCCTCATCCCCCCTTAAGGGGTCGCCGGAGACTTTCCCACCACGCCAAGAAAGGGTGTCAGACACCTACCGAAGATTCACCACGCCAAGAAAGGCATGCATGGTATTAATACGTGATTTCTCCACGCCGAACAACAAAGTTTATAAGATATTCGCCACGCTGGAACAACGTAGTAATTTATAAGTTTCCGCCGTGGAACAATGTGAACGACTTATATAAGATATTTCCCCCACGCTGGAACAACGGAACGTGTACTTATCAAGTTTCCCCGACGGAACAATGTGAACGGCACTTATAGAAAGATATTTCGCCACGCTGGAACAAGAACGTAATTTATCACAAGTTTCCACGAGATTGGAACAATGTGAACGTACTTATAATATATTTTCCGCCACGAACAACGCAAAGCAGTTTATCACAAGTCCGCACGGAACAATGTGAACTGTAATTTATAAGAAGATATTTTCGCCACGCCGGAACAACGTGAATGTGTACTTATCACAAGTTTCCCCGCATTGAACAATGTGAACGGTACTTATAGAAGATATTTCCCGCCAATGGAACAACGGAATGTGTACTTATCATAAGTTTCACGAAATGAACGTACTTATAGCAAGATATTAAACTTTATGCTTGCATATATATACTTGCATACATATTTAAACAAGACATAGATCATATTTATTTCATCACTATTTCAAATTTGCATTTGAAACATTCAAATAGCAGTTTAATTGATTTCTCCTTAGATAAGAAAGTTTAAAAGCCTTACTCATCAAATAACAAATGATCCCCCTTTGGGGAGAATATTTTCAAAACATCTTGGCCACTAAATAACAAAATGATTGATTCCTTAGAGAAAAGAAATTTTTCAGCAAGCATGGCCTTTAGACAACAAGCTAACAATTTTCCCTTAGTAGAAATGTTTTCAGCATGCTTATGCCTTTAGAAAACAAAACTTTCCCTTAGATAGAAATATTTTCAGATGCTTATGCCCATTAAACAGAAAATGATTGATTCCCCTTAGAGAAAAGAAATTTTTCAGCATGCTTATGCCTTTACAACAAATTAATTCATTTTCCTTAAGGTAAAAGAAAATTTCAGCAAGAGAAATGTTGCAGAATTTTTCAAGTATTGCATCATGCCTTTAGACAACAAAATGATCTAATTTCCTCTTAGCTAAAACCACCAATTTCCATATGCGAAATTTTTCAGCAAGCAACATACTTACTAACTAATGAAACAATACAACTTCCACTTGATTTCAGTAAGATAAATGCATAGACATCCATAGAGCATAGCAAGCATCATGATATTAGAGGCAGGATTTAAGCCATAATAATTTGAAAACCCCTCTTTAATTTTAGATTTCAACCCAATCATGTGCAAGAGGCATAATATGTACCATTTCTCCGTAGGAAACCGATTTTGAGCAAGATGAACAAATGAAATCTATAGGAAAAGAAGCAAGAAAAATGGTTAATACATTATCCCAAAACATTTTCAGCAAGATAAACACCATAAAATCCATAGATAATAGGAAATAAAATGAGATTTGGGCCATACATCATCCCAAATCCCTAAAGGAAACTCTCTAGCATAATCCCAAGCATAAGATATAGCATATTCAAGAAAACCCTAACTTCCAAAGAAGCTCAAATGCATAAAACAAGCTTAGGGTTGAGAGAAACAACTGGAGGTTTCAATGCTAAGAGGAAAGGAGGAAAAGGGGTTTCTATTGTTAGGCCAAGGCTCACATCCCGCTTCGGTTCTCACTATGCGGACTGAGAGGAGAGGAAGGAAGAATCGTGAGAGGGAGAAGAGCCGAGAGGAGAACAGAGAGTTCCTTCGCAAGGAGGAGTCGCTGTGAGCTGACGGACCGAGAGCAGAACAGAGCTTCCAGAAGGGAGAACAAGGAGCTGAGAGGAGAACGCCTGAGCTCAGAGTGAGACCGAGAGCAACAGAGAGGGAGAGTCAGAGAGCGAAGGGAGACCGAGAGAGAGAGAGAACGAATGAGAGGGTCAACGCTCGCGCCTTTATGGCACTCTCCTCGGTCAAGGAGCGGCGGTAGGGATTGAGGGATTTAAGGGTAATTAGCGGATTAAGCCGTAATTATAATTTTATTACTTTGACAAACCCTAGCAATATGGGTGTCAATTTAAGTTGTTTCATGAACAACACAAATTCGGAGGTCGTTTAAATAATCGGCATCGTAAATTAGTCTAAATTAGTCACGCTTAAATTCGACTCGCGATACTCACTCGACCTGAAGGTGTCGCTTGATAGGTTTCGACGTTCGCCACGACGCGATTTATTTTGCGAACGGAGGTCGTTTAGACGTCGTCGGGGCTTCCCGACTTCGATACGCGCACAATTTCATGATAATTTGATTTTAATTATCCGATCGATCCTTAATTGATTCAAAATTTTCGATTAATTCATTTTAATATTTTCGCGTTGCAAAATAATCGTCAATTAAAACGAATTTGATCGGTTCGGATCAGATTGAGGGATTTTAAAATCCACCTTATTTATTTAATTTAATGTGGCTCATAGTTGTAGGTCGGTAGCTCAAATCTACTCTAGGATTTAACGAAAAGAATCTTTGAAAATATTCTTCAAGGGCTTCTCCCTCATTTTAACGAATTCCAGAAAGATGAAACAAGTCTTTAATGATTCTTTGATTTGTGATAAATTGCTCAACAAAGAGTTTAATCAAATGGGCAAAATTGAAAGCAGTCCCCTTGGAAGGAAGTACAACTATGGGCTTGTTCTTCCTGACCGACAAAAAAAACTTAACAAAACAAAGCATCGAGCTTTCAAAATATGCATAATTGTTAGGTAATAATCAACGGGCGGATCTATAGTCTCATCATAAGATTCAATATTAGATAGTTTAAACTACATTGGGATAGGGTCAAGGATGGTATCGTATAAAGAAGAAGATTCTTGAATACTTTGTTGAGAGATAAGTTGCTTATCTTTCAAAGAAACTCTTTTTAAATAAGACGTCATAATTCAGCTCGAATAATTTCATGTAGCGTCTCCATGAATTGATGGTGATTAAAATCGATCAAAGGGGGGGGGGTTACGAGTTGGTCGAGCAAGAGTGACAAGTTGAACAAACGATCATCAAGCTTCATATTTGGATGGTGTCCGGAATTTCCACATCATTATAAGAAGGTTTGTTGACCTTCATATATATCATACAAGCTAAGCTGGGCAAGCATGATGAAGCAAATGACGATGATAATGAGCTACAAGTGAAATATCAATTATTACGACGGTCATCGACGTTGCTCAAATGATATATGTTCACAAAATGAATTCACTTCAACGGTCATCGACGTTGCTCAAATGATGTCTGTTTGCGAAACAGACCGCTCTGATGTGTTTGAAATACCAAAAATATCTAAAGCATATGTTTGCATAGGGTGGCACACGAAAGAGAAACACAAAAAAATTACTTGTGCTTGAGGGATGACATGAAAATCGATGCTCGACGACCAAGTTTTTTTTAAAAAAAAAGAGAATGGTGTTGATAATATCATTATAAAAATAAAGATAACTGGAGCTTAATTGATTATAAATATTAGAGTTGTCAATTTAATTCATTGAATATATGAAATATATATATATATATATATATATATATATATATTTATATACATTAAATTAAAATTTAATTTCTATTTCAAAATACTTAAATATTAATATAAATCAATTTAATTTAATCAGAGTTATTTTTTTTATGTTGACTTTATTGTTTCATATCTCCAAAGGATATTCGTTGAAGTCGCACTGGCCGAGTGTCATCCAATCCATCCCATCTCCTTTCAGCTCCCTTGGCCATAAGCAAAAAAATAAGGCACTGAGAAACGGACACGGCTCGTCCCTTCGATCCTTTTCTCGCTTTCTCTCCCTGAACCGCTTCACCACCTCCCAAATGCTTCGCTCTCCCCGCCAGAAACTTGAACTTTTTTGAACTCACCCCAATCTTGCGCTCTCCCATTTTCAGTAATTCATACTTGGCGGATCAATTACCCCAACTCCACTGACTCATTTCCTCCACTACACGCCACTTTGCATCCAACACTGGTAAGAAGCCTCTTCCCATCATAAAACTCACAACTAATCCAATCAATTTTTTTCTTATTTCTTTTCACTATTTTTTTGTCTTGTCCATTCAGGCTGTAGTTCTTCATATATGTTTTCATTTCAACTCTCTCTCTCTCTCTCTCTCTCTCTCTCTCTCTCTAAACTGAGAGATCCTTTTTTTAATCTCTCTCTCTCTCGATCTACAAAAATCAAACAAAGAAAGAGTTTCTCTCTCTCTCAAAGAATATATAGAGCAAAGAAGATTTTTTTAGACATACACAATATGAATTTTATTTCACAATAAACTTTAATTTTACTTAAATAAAGACATAAATCTTTATTATTACATCAAAAAATACCACTTATTACTTTTTCCAAAGTAAATGCATCTTTTCTCAGGAAAGTTAATTTTGTAAATATTCAAGGGTGAATATGTAAATACATAAGAATTGGTATGTATGTAAATTTCCATTTTTTATATTTTATTATTCTATTCTCTTCTCTCTCTCTTTCTCCCAAAATAAAAATAAAATAAAAAAACTAAAACAATATTTGTGAAATATAAGTCAGACACCTCTCTTGGCGAAAATGTGCTCTTTGTGTGAAAGATCTTATATGCATGATTTTCTTGCACAGATAGGGCCATGGCAGACCACATAATACACGCCTTTTCTTGGGTAAAGCACAAAGATGTGACTCCCCACTGAGGGACGTGAATGTTGCCGAGTAATGTCAAATTCACAACTGACAAGATAAAGATAAAATGATTAATGAATATAAGTTCAAAATTAAATCAAAGTTAAGAATATGAAAGTGTAAAGCCCCAAAATTAAAATTAATTTGCAAAGAAATCAAACTTGGAATGACATTTATAAAGGGTTTAATGACACATCATAAACTTGAAGATGATTTATTCAATGAATATTAGATCATTACATTTTATGTGAGAAATATAAAGTGATCTTAATTAAGCACAATCGAGTTTAAAGAACTTACATAGAGCTTGATAGCTCATTTAAGAGCAAAAACATAATTGAATTGATAATTTGCCAATAAACATAAGCTAGACTTCCTAATGGGCAATCAATGATGTCATTTGTTTAGAATGAGCAATCAAACATGATCAAATGGATTGCTTGAGATTTGTGATAAACTTGAAAGCTTCTCGATAAATGTGTCTAATCCAAAATATATGAGCATGTGTGCATCTTAAGCCAAACCTAAGTTCAAAATTATCTCATTAGAAGTCTATCAATGATCTAAAACAAAATATTGTCTGCGTGTGTCATAAGATGTATTTACATCTGAAATCCTCACATTAAAATATGTTCAGATGATACAAATTCCAAGTGATTGAGTTGCACATGCATATTGAGGCAATCTCATACTCAAATTATTGCATCAATAGGTGTGCAAATAATCTGGAGTTAGTCAATTGAATACATATTTTGAAGCACTTATAAACTCCTAACCGCAGTGTCGAGTTTTGTACAAATAACGAGATGATCGTTATATATGCACATTTTAAGAGAAATTAATTCAAATATAATACTTGAAAAAGAGTCCAATTGTCTCTTGATTAATTTACATGCTTTACGAGAAGTCTCTAAAACTAAACTTCAAATGCCTCTATAAGCATGTACATCTTCTAAACTACACAAAATTTTATGAAATTGAAAATAAATTCTTATGGGCCACTTTATCTATATGGTGAAGTCGTAAGTCTTACATACTCAATCCACTCTAAGATAGTAGAGTCGTATTGATTATAAGTCGAGTGTTCAATCATTAAGAGGGTAATTTTATTTTACATTTGCATATACAACAACAACAACAACAAGACTTAATCCCACTAGGTGGGGTCGGCTACATGAATCATTCGTCTCCATTGTCTCCTATTATGTGTCAAATTCTCATTTAAATCAAGTATACTAAGATCATTTTATACATCTTAACCAAGTCTTTTAGGTCTACCTCTACCTTTCTTAACATAAGGCAAATCTAATGCATCTACTCTCCTAATCGGTCATCTGACCGACGCTTTATGTGGCCAAACCATCTAAGCGCGACTCTCCCTAATCTTATCTACCACTGAGCTACTCCAACTTTTTCCGAATATACTCATTTTGCATTCTATCTCTAAGAGTAAAGCCACTCATCCACCTAAGCATCCTCATCTCTCAGAACACTTAACTTAGTCTTATGATTCTCTTATTGGCCAACATTTTGCACCATAAGTCATTGCATGTCTTACCACCATCTTATAAAATTTTCCTTAAGTTTAAGTGGAACTTTTCTATCACATAATAGCCGATGCATTCCTCCACTTCAACCATCCAACTTGAATTCTACTAATAACATCTCCATCTATTTCACCATCATTTTGAACAATAGCCTAAATATCTCAAACACTCACTCTTATTAATGACTTATCACCAATGTCACAACACTATCACTAGAACTTCTACAACTAAAATTACACTCCATATATTCGCTTAGATCTACTTAAACTAAAACCTTTAGACTCTGTGAGTTGACCTCCATAATTCAAGTTTCGTTGGACTCTCTAGTCTTATCAACAAGAAGAATGTCATCAAGAAAGCATACACCAAGGTACATCTTCTTGTAAATGCCTTAAGAACATCCATAACTAAAGTAAAAAGATAAGGGCTTAAAGTGATCCTATGTAATCCAACCGAAATAGAAAATATTTTGTCAATCCTCCTTGTGTTTGGACACAAGTAACAACTCTAATATACATATCCTTAATGACTTGAATATAACCAATATTAACTCCTTTTTGTTCTAGAACTCTCTAAAGAACATCTCTTGCAACTGTAATATCTCTAATTTTATTTTACATTTGCATATTACCATCAATAATTTTAATAGAAATTTCATATTTAAAATTATAGACTCTATTTAATATGGTAAATGCAATCACAAGTTCTAATCATGTAATCTGATCCTCTACTACCAAACCAAAGTAAAGTTGACAAAGTCTACCCTGATGATGGCTGTGTTGAATGGATATTTCAACCGGAGAGGATACTACAATCAAAATATGTTTAAAGTTTCAAATCAAATTAATATAAGTTAAATATCAATCTAAATAAAAAAAAAATTGATGAATTATTAAGCTCAAAATGCCTAAATGAAATCCAATTTCTAAAAAACTTAAAGCAAAATTCAATCCATCTACCTTCCGCAATTATTTGTTGAATGTGACAAATTAAAAAAACTTCAGCTCATACAAGAGTCAATGTCAAATCAAATGTATTTCTATACTCACTCTTAATCAATCTACGCCGTGAGACGTACTGTCCTCCTCGACCGCTTGGTTTGAAGATGTTCCACATACGATGCGATTACGCAATTGATTCTCCGACGGTATTGCAAATAACACCATTATATCATCTATCAGAAATCAGGTATGTCTAAATTCGCCTGAGGAATCGTAGGATATACTTAATATAAAAGTCATTCACCAAGTAAGATGCCTCCTAGATAACACCACCCTGCGCTATAATGATTTCAACCCACAACCTCATCGCCGCCGATAAAGATCATTTCGGTGTACGCCGACTATCTCCTCGATTAAGAAAGACCACGATAACTTGGATGACGTAACTAGATCTGACGGGCGTGATCATTCCCCCAACCATCCGCTTTAAGTTAAAGGATGATGAATTTCATAAATCTAAATTTCAAAACTCCATATGCTACTACTATACGCTACACATTCAGCGATCTAACAACTAGCCTTAATCGAAAGTTCTCTCTCAGAATTGTGAGGACTAATTAACTATAGGTGCATGCGTCTATAAGAAACCTGGAACCAGATCTAAAGTCCTCACAAAATGTGGGCGAAATTTCTAGGTAGTGTCTTATCTACTATTGATCGTCTCAAGATTTGACCGACATAATCAAACTCTACATTGAGAGTGTGGTGAATTTTCGAGCACATTTCACGACTCACGGGAGTTCTCTTTTCATCTTAAATAATATAGTTTATAGTGGAGTACAATAAAAAAAAACTGAATTTAAAAAACAAGAACCAATTATCAATGAAACTAAATCTAAGTCAATCATATCCTTATGACTAATCTATTTGCTCTTTATATTAATGGATCCCAACACAATTCATCATGTAGAGTCACTGAGCCAACATCTGCCTAGCCGATGTCAGAATCACGAAGATCTTTGCCATCCAATTTAGTAGTGCAAACTTCCCAACTATTACTACTACAAATAACCCTCTATCTGAAGCATCTGCATATTGTACACACCAACCTGTATAGGGGAGGAGGACAGCCGAAATGACCACTACTGCTACTTAGGTTCCTCAAAAAAGAGCCTTTGTATTTGAAAGATTAGGTCATTCTGAGGTGTCAGTCATGAAAAGAACCGTCACTGGGCAAAAAATTCCAGTCATGCTTATTAATGCGACACTCTGCCAGTTGAATCTTTCGCACTAGGAAAACATGATACTGAAGCATCTTCTTCCAGAGAAAAATTGAGTAGAAGACAAAGAAGAAGAAATGTTAAACTATGAGCTCAGCAGTTGTTGCCTGAATCACTAGCCATACGACCAGACTTGATACCAGAAGCGAGTATTCCCACTCACAATAAATTTGAAATTTTGAAATGGGTAAAAATGTAATAGCTCTACTGGTGATGTTAAGTAGTCTTTTTGAGCTCAATAACAGTCAGTTCCAACACTTAAGAAGAAACAACTTAAAACTCTATCTGCTTGAGTACATAGAGTCTTGAAGGTTGTCAAGGAAAAATGTCTTATTAAAAAAAGGTATCAAAGGTCAATTATCAGGGAAGCCAAAAATGCTCCATTACAGAAACTATCATCAGTGATAGTAAGAATTCAAGATCGTTCTAAACAAATTATGTGAGCATCGCGATTAATTACCACATGTCAAGGAATTTAAATGTCACAAAAGGAAAATAGATATGGAGGTCGGCTCGAGAAGAAGTAGCGTAAGTTTCTTCATCGAGCAAGCGATCAGACTGAGAAAGAGAAATCTCGATGCTCAGCTTACCATTATTCAAGTAAAATTGACAACCAACCGAGCGAGTGTTCCAAACCCATAACAGTTTGGCATAAGATAAGTAAAGCCAACCGCTTCTTGATCAAATCAACAACTTTTAGAGACAACATCGTTCCAACTTCTCCTGAGGAAACTGAATCAGATATGCAAGAGTGCATCGGGTCCTCAAAGTTGCTAAAGAGAAATGACTAACGAAAAGAAAATATCAAAATCCTGTCATCAGAGAGGCCAAAGTTGCTCCTCCAAGGAGACCTCCTACAACCCCGAGAAGATGTCAACTAATTCAAGTCCCGCACGGTAAGTATCGAGATATGACACTTGGACCACAGGTCCAAGAATCCGCCGTTCAAAGGTTCCAGCAAAAAGATAAGCAAATTTGGAGGTCAAGGCCTCGAAGTGAAATTGTCTTAAAGAAAGACAGCGACGTGACATCTAGACTGTACTCCCACAAAACCCACTCCTTATGCATTAATATTTGGGGCTGAAACAGTTCTACCACTAGAAGTTGAATTACATTAGCTCCGAGTAGCCATTCAACACGATCTTACCCATGATGAGAATGTCTGCCTACGGATAGAAGAGCTTGAGTGCTTGACAAAACTAAGCTCCGAGCTCAGCAAAATTTAGAAATCTATCGAGCGAGGATGTCCAAAATATTCGATCATACAGCACGTCCTCGAACCTTTCAACAAGAAGAATTAGTCCTGGTGCTGAGAATACCAATTATTCCTCACCATCATTACATGTGTAAGTTTTGCTTAAAAATTCTCTTGTAACACAAGAATGCATTTTTGAAGTGAAACAAAAATCCCCCTATCAAACAAGGGGCATTTTTAAATTTTATAGCAAAATGTTAGGCTTTTTTATTATATTTGGTTTGACATCGCGCCTAAGGCTGAGATCCTCATATACGTATTCAAATTATGTATTCAAAGTTCACAAGTCTCAAAATCTTACCGACCAAAAAGAGAAATTTTCAAGTCTGCAAACTACAACAAATCAAGTTGGAAACACATATTTCATCCATACATCAGATATAAGGCTTGAACTCAACATTGAATATGACCTGAGTCCGATGGATCTACTTTCTCAACACATCATAAAGGTCGTAGTAAGAGATCCCTCATCTCCTTAGCTCGATAATAAAATCCTCCATCAATTGCTCAAATCTAAGACTCAAGTTGGTGCATAAGGTTGGACTCAACACGCCAAAATATAACCGAGTCGCTGACAGGTTTGCTTACTCAACATGCCACAAAAGTTGTAATAAGAGATCCTTCTACTTTGTTAGTTCAAAGACAAAAGCATATAAATCTCCAAATCTCTCCAACTTGGTGAGTTCAAGTGACCTAAATTGGGAGATCATTCCTAATGATTGTAAGGTCATTTTCTAAAATCCAACAAACAAATATCATACTTAAGTAGGCACTAAGCCAAGTTTAGTATCAATATCAAATGAGAAATGTCAACTCCTTCAACAAGGATGTTAAAGTAGAAAGCAAACACCGAATGAAACTCTTCTTTAGTAAATCCAACTCAGTAATAAGTTTATCAATAAGCAAAGCAAGGATCGATGACTCTTATCAATTCAACACACAAGCTCGAGGCTAGTCACCCAGTATCCTTCTATAAGTCAAAAGCGTAAAGTCAAAGGTATGTAATTTCAGACACCGACAAATCTTCAAGACAATTCAAGATTTTCACTGACCCGAGGAATACAGTGAATGCCTGACGGATAAAGAAAACTTACATAACAATTTCAATCTTAAATAAAATCTCCAAATCATACAAGAGCCACTACAATCCACAAATGATTTAACAATTTGTCCACATATATATATATACTAACAAAGTTCATGAGAAATACACTTTAAACATAATACGACATGACTGACATAATTACCTATCTCCAAGTTCTACGATAAACATGACTTTCTTTTTCATCGTATTGAATTAGATGAATCTAAAAAAAAAATTTAAGCTAACAACAATATAATTCAATGGCCAATTACGTTGTATACACTATAAGAACAAGCAAGATAACTAAGATGATGCCGCTTTTTAGTTATTTTCACGTAAAAAAAAAATTTGCTCAAACAATCAAACATATGTAGGTATAATATAAACTTTTCATAACTTTTACTTTACATTTTTCACCCGCCTTGAGTTACCATCAAAACTTTTATCAATACTCATCCAAAGGACAAGTAGTCATTATTACCATTTGCCAAATCATTGGCCCTTTTTTCATCATTACGACGTACATCAGATCCCCGCACTATAATGGAACTTCACTTTCAACATATTCATAGATACAATTATACATACGACATTAATTCATAACTAACAAGAATCAATTTTATATTTTATAACGATAATACGATATGATTCAAGTTATTATCAAACACGTGAAGAATAAGAAACTATATCACAAACGGGGAAAAATCATCAAAACTTTCAAGATGCGAAAAAGTTATAATCATACATGCATCCATCACAAGAAATTAAAGATATTTTACCATAAATGTAAGAACATAATTACTCACTTTAATTTACAATTTTCTCTTAAACCACCTTTCCTTTAACGCTTCTTCCTTAATGAAATTCTATAAAATAAAATATCAGTTAACGACTTAATATATTCCATTAAATGATTATCATATCCCCTTAAAATGATTCTAATTTAATTAATGTAACATGATAAATTTTATTCTCATTTAATAAAGATTTAACACTACCATCCCCAAGTCCGATGCAAAAGTGGAGGGTTGCTAGTAGTCGACGTAAACAGAAATTTGTCGAAATAATCACATGAATTTTAAATCATCAGAATGCGGCGTCCTCCAAGTTTAATATGAATGAAAAAATGTCTAAGTCAGATCTACGCCGGTGTTAAAGGGTTCCCACATGACGCGGCAAAGAAGTTGGTCCATGAAACCAGAATTAGGTTGGGATCTTAATATAATTCTTACGGTAAATTAATGGAATTAATAGATATTATGGTTCATAGAAAGATAAATATTTTATGTGTTCAAGAACCTAAGAGAGATTGATAGTTTAGTTTTAAACTCAGATTCGCAAAAAAGAACTAAACTAAAAGGACATAGATAAAAGTCAAATGATAAAGTATAAAGATGATATTTAATTAAAGATTATTGTTATATTAAGATTATCAACGTTATAAGTGCCTACGCTCTCAAGTAGCTTGGAGGTAAGCGCAAAAGAAAAAATTTTGGAATGAATTAGAGGATTAACAACGCACCCTCAAAAAAAAGTATTTATTGGAGGAGATTTAAAGACAGAAAGAAGTTGGTAAGATTATAAAAGATTCTGGTGGTTATGGATTTGGAGTTACTAAATAATAAGTGACTATTAGATTTTTTTACCATGATTAGATTCTTAATACTCTTTTAAGAAAAGAGATGAACATATTATTACTTATAAAATGGATCTAAGAAAACACGATTGATTATTTCCGATAAAGAAAAATAGATCGTTAAATTTAGATCAGAAGGCCATACCAAGCCGACTTATGGTGGTAAGACCCGCAATGACTATAGTGAACGTCAGTCAATAAAAGAGAAGCAAGACTAAGTTAAGTGTTACGAGATGAGGATGCTCGTGGATGAGTGGCTTTACTCTGAGAGATAGAATGCAAAATGAGTATGTTAAAAAAGTTGGAGTAGCCCGGTAGATAAGATTAGGGAGAGTCGCCTAGATGGTTTGGCCACATAAAGCCTACCGTCATGACCTTGACAGAGTAGATACATTAGATTTCCATGTTAAGGGTAGACCTAAAAGATTAAGATGTATAAATAATCTTAATAATTGAATTAGATGAGAATTTGACAATAAGACACAATGGCAGATTCAAAATTTAACCCCACCCAAGTGGGATTAAGGCTTGTTGTTGTTGTTGTAGTGTTTAGCATTTCCCTTAAAATTATTTTTTTATCTAATTAACGATAATATAACTTAGCATATGTTCAAAGTTTTATTAAATTTGAAATCATATTTCATATATGAGGGTTTAATACTTAAATTACTTAACTTCATCATACATATTCCCAATTTACATTTCTAAATTTATAAACCACAAGTCAAAATTATGAACCCTAAATTAAAAAGATTTGAGATATTAATATTAACATAAAATTTCAATTAAAATAATTATATATCTTATTTACTTACTTACCTCTCCTCTCGACTTATGCCCTTCTAAGTCACGCACGCACGGCTTCAGCTCTCCCTCACAGATGCGAGGTCTCTCATGCAAGGCTCCCTCCTCCTCTCTCGTCACGCCAAAAGCTCTGAACCCAGGCGAAGAGAGGCGCCTCACTCCTAAGACATCGAACTCCTTCCCTACGACGACACTTGCCAAAATCTCCTTCTCCTTCCTTCTCGTCAAGACGGTGGGTACAAGTGAGTCACTTCTCCTCTTTCTCCCTCTTCCTCTCATGCTTGGGATTCTATTTGGTTTGAAACCGACTCGACTTTTTTTTCCAAATCACGCTAATCGTTACGGCGATTTTTTTTTTTCTATTACAATTCTCTCCTCTTATAAAATTTCGCCCCTCAAATTAAATGACAAGAAATACACATACCTTTAATTAAACAATCGAGGATAAAGTTCTGATTGATTCCTTCTCCCACGTAGCTTCTCGACCGATCCATGTTTCCATACATTAATAATTTTCCTAAGATGCTTAACATCATAATCTATAATCTTTTCTGCTCCTCCAAAATGTGAGATCCCTGAATATCAATAGATCATAATAAATTCATCAATAATATATTTTCGCAGAAAAGAAATATGAAACACATTGTGCACCTCAGACGCAGTAGGTAAAGTCAAGTCACTTTCAATTCTTTCCAAGATTTCATATAACCAATATAATCAACTTTCCAACTTTACCAAATCGTTTTATACCTTTCATGACCGACTTTAAAAATACAAATTCTCCCACTTCAAACTCCCATCAATGTTTAGCATCATAAGATCACTTATCTTTTAACAATCTTTAATCTACAGCATGATTTCCTTTCCATAATGCTTCATAGAGCCATACCAATACTTGCTTAAAAGCTATTATGTAAAAACTCAATCAAAGGCAAATGAATTTCAATTTCTCCCAAAATCATACAAAGTCTAAGAAATCTTCTGAATCGTTTTCTCTCGCCATCGCTTTTGAATGCAATACTAAAAAGTAAGCTGCACTAAAGCTTTGAATTTTTCTCCACAGCTAGATGTAAAATCCCGACGGACACTATAAATTTTGGCATACCATAATAATGATTTCATCAACATACTTCCTCTTATCTTTTCAACAAAGATCGATTGTTTGATAGGTATAAAGTGCAAATTTAGTCAACCTATCAATAACTCAAATATCAACCTCTTCTCGATCTAGGTAAACCACAAAATCCATAAGAATATCATCCCATCTCCACTCGTGTATTGGAAAAGGGTCAGAAAGTCCTTGCTCGTTTTTAACCATCTGACATGACGACATTTGATAAATTCAACTACACTTCTTTTCATTCGCCACCAAAAATATTTCTTAAGATTGATACTTTTTCTTTGTTGATGATAATTAGATAATAATAATGCTTCATGCAATATATCTTTCCTCAAATCTCCAACATCCGAATGCAAAACCCTGATATTTCAAGAATCCTCTTCATCGATTTCAAAATCCTCTATATATTTATCTTTCAAATCTAAAATTTTCTCGAAAGTCATCATCTTGAGATAAAGCATCTGTATTCTATCTTTCAAATTTGATCAGATAGCCATTTAACAATAAACCATGATCATCTCAGAATTTAATAATTGAAATTTCAATTTTTCTAAATCTTTAATCAACTCCTCCTATAGAGATCAACCAATAAATAGCTGATTTTTCTACTTAAAGCATCAACAACTATATTTGCCTTTCCCTGGATGATATCAATATCCATATCATAATCTTTAATGAGTTACAACCATCTCCTACCTTAAATTCTCCTTCTAAGAAAAGATATATTTCAAACCACGAAAACTTCACACCTTACTCCATACCTCCAAATTTTTTTAAATACCACTATCAAGCTGATCATAGTTGGATAATTCTTTTCATGATTTTTCAATTATCTGAAGATAAGCAATCACTCTTTCATTCATAAGTACACATCCAAGCCTCTTAATGATACATCACTATAAATTTGAAATCCTTCTCCCCTCGATAATAGTTAATACCGTGCGCCATTAAACAACTCTTCAATTTTGAAAAGATTATTCACATTGATCAATTATTCAAACTTGACCGCTTCGAGTTACCTCGAGCATTTAATACAATTTAAAACCCTTCAACGAATCTAATATCCTCAACCCTAAGAAATTTCTCGACTTGGACAGTTGGTTAGTCATCGCTTCACTTACTCCATCCATCAAAACTCATTCACTACTAATCATGCCCAAGAATATGATATTTTAACCAAAATTCACACTTTGAAAATTTTGCATATAATTCATTTCCTTCGAGCTTGCAAAATAATGTGAAGATGATTTTCATTACTATTTCATCTCTAATAAATTAACGTCATCTATGAATACAATCACAAATGAATCTAAAAAGATTTAAACATTCTATTCATGAGATCCATAAATAGCATTTTGTTAAGCCAAAAGATCACCACAAACTCATAGTGCCAATACCTTTATCAATGCGCCTTTGATATATCTTCTTCTTGATTCTCAACCGATGATAACCCGATCTAAAATCAATTAAAATCGTTTCCTTCTAATTGATCAAAAGATCATCAATTCTGGCAGGATTTATTCTTCAATAGTTTGTTGTTTCTATAATCGATGCAAGCTCTAAGCTCATCTTTCTTTTTTCACAAATAATACAGAACTCCAAGAGCCGAGTCATAAATCCTTTCTAATTCTCAGAATGATTCTTCAACTCTATTAATTCTTTAACCGCCATTCTATATGACTTTTGCTATGTTTTGTACCTTGAATCAAATCATAGAAATAAATCTCGATTGAGGTAAACCCGTAAATCATCTAAAGACTTCTCTGATACTCCTTTACTACCTGTACATCCTCTATCTTCTTTACCTCTTTAGAATATCATGACTTGAGCAAGAAAACTCATATTCAAGATCTTTGAACTTTAAGCAAGACACCATCATAGCTAATACTCCCTTAAGCCCCACAAATTTGAATTCTTCTTTTCTAGGAATATTGAATTTGACTATCTTTTTACAACAATCTATAGTAGCATAATATTTAGATAATCAATTCATTTCTAAAATCACATCAATCAATATAATCACATGCAAATCTCTTTATAAAATTTATCATCTTCCTAATGACTCTTTGATTATGATCATACTTATGTCCCTAAATATAAAATTTTGCTCTGATACCACTCTTGTCACGACCCTACCGAGCTTGGAATACAAGTGACCATTTGACGGATAAAAAAAACTTACAAAATAATTCTAATCTTAAATAAAATCTCCAAATCATACAAGAGTCACTATAATTCACAAATGATTTAATAATTATACATATATATACTAACAAAGTTCATGAAATACACTTTAAACATAATACATGATCGACATAATTACCTATCTCCTCAAGTCTCTACACGATAAAACATGACTTTCCTTCTATCCATTTAATTAAGATGATTACAAAAAAAAACAACTAACAATGAATATAATTCAACCAATTATTGTTACACTATAAGAACAAGAAGATAACTAAGATGATGCTTTATTTATTTTATTTTCACATACATAAAAGAAATTTGCACAAACAATCAAACATATGTGAGTAGGTATATAAACTTTTCATATGAACTTTACTTTTACATTTATCACCCATCTTGAGTCATCCAAAACCTTTACCAATATTCATCCAAACGACAAGTATTACCATTACCATTTGTCAAATCATTTGCCTTTTTTCATCATTACGCACGCGTATCAAGGCCCCCCAAGATCAAGAAGAACTCACTTTCAACACGCACATTCATAACATATAATTACGCATTTACGCACATTAATTCATAACTAACAAGAATCGCTTAACTTTATAATACGATAATACATAATACGATCTAAGATTCAAGTTATTATCCAACAGAAGAAAGAAACTACATCACAATTTATTAAAGCGAAAAATCATCACAACTCAAGATGCGAAAAAATCATAATCATATGAACACGATTCATCACAAGAAATTAAAGATATTTTACCATAAATGTAAGAAACAAAATTACCACTTTAATTTTCATAGCTTCTTGAACCTCTTTTCCTTTAACTTCATTTAATTGAAATTCTTATAAAATAAAATATTAAGTGTTAAAGTGACTTAATATATTCCATTAAATGATTATCATACCCCCCTTAAAATGATTGTAATTTAATTAGCGTATTATAAATAAATTTTATTTTCATTTAGTGTTTAGCATTTCCCTTAAAATGATTTTTTTTATCTAATTAACGTTAATATAACTTAGCATAGGTTCAAAGTTTTATTAAATTTGAAATAATATTTCATATATGAGGGTTTAATACTTAAATTACTTAACTTTGATTCATCATACATATTCTCAATTTACATCATTCAAATTTATAAACCCTAAGTCAAAATTATGAACCCTAAATTAAAAGATTTGAGATACTAATATTAACATAAAATTTCAAAAAATAATTATATATCTTATTTACTTACTTACCTCTCCTCTCGACTTATGCCCTAAGACCCATGCTCGCTTGTCAGACGCGACGCTTCGCTCCCTCAGACACGCCAGGTTCTCTCACGCAGTGCTCCCTCCTCCTCTCTCGCCGAAAGCTCGGTGACCCAAAGGCGGCGAATAGAGCGCCTCACTGACTAGGGCACGAACTCCTTCCTCGCCAACGACACCTTCAAAATCTCCTTCCTTTCCTCGTCGACGACGCCGACGACGGCTAGGCACACAAGTGAGTCACTACAATCTCCTTCTCTTCCTCGTGCTTTTGGGATTCTATTTGGTTGTCAAAACCGACTCCCCTTGACTTTTTTTCCAAATCACAAATAACCGCACGCTTTATTTTTCTTTTTTTTTTCTTATTACATCCATCATGTCCACAAAAGCACGGCTGTGATAAGGAAATACAAGATGCAAATCTGATTGAAGTCTTCAACAAGTCAAAAACACAAAACATAAGACAGTAAGACGTTCATCTCACCAATAAGTCATCAACTCATTAAGTCCACTAAAGCACAAATGACAGGAGAAAATACAAATTTCAAATTTGAGATTGAATCTTCAACAAGTCCGACACAAAAGCATAAGACATCTTCATCTCAAGAAGAAGTCTATTAAGTCCACCAAGGCACAAAGTTAGGACAAGAGAAAAATGCAAATTTCAAATTCTCAAAAAAAAGTCTTCAAAAAATCTAAGAACACAAAGCATAGGACCAAAGACATTCTAAATTCTCTCAACAGTATCAAAACTCCTCAAGGGAGCATTTTATATATTTATCTATTGATATCGTTTAAGCCGAGATCCTTAAACAAATATATATTATCTTTGAAAATATACCATGTTTATTTTCCAGTAACGGAAATCAAACCTTGTAATATATTTCTGAATTAATCTGCAATCCCTCCGTTAGACAGGAGCTCTTTTTTTATGATCAAGGTTGTTCAACCCTCTCTCAGAAAAAACATGACTTTTACATATGTTCAGTTGACATCGAAGCTTTATGCCAAGATCCCTAAATATATTTATAACTGCCATCATTGTCGCAGTCTTGTAAGAACAAAAAAATCTATTTCTATGCATTAAAAGACGCTCTAAATATCAAAAGTCTGTCTCCCAGATTTGTCAAATTATGAAGATCAAGTTAGAAGAACTCACAATTTCAAAAGCTTCAATTAATTAAGTTGGAGAAACATCAACTTCTACATCTTCAAGTCTAGGATACGGATAGGTTCTAAAGATCAAACTCAACAAGCTCATATATATTTGAGTTATTGACGCTCTCCTCACTCAACAAACCACGAAAAGCTAAGAGAGAGCTCGTTTTTCACAAAACCATCAATTCATCAGACAAGACTAGTTTCTAAAGGTCGGACTCAACAAGCCCACAAATAGTCGAGTTACTGACGCTCTACTCACTCAACAAGCTGCAAGAAATGATCATAGTGAATATGCTCATGCCCGTCAGTTTGATGACGACCGATATTCAATCTTAAAGATGATCCAACTTAGTGATTGTCCAACCTGCATCCGTAAAATCTTTTCAAATAATCAATGGATTAAGATGGAATATGAGGAAAAGACCTCAATTCAAAGTAGTCTCAAATCAACATTTATGCTACCAACAAACCAATACAACATGCTCTATTCAAATGGTCCGATTAAGCACAAAGTGCCAAAAGAACTTCAACAAATCGATAAAGCAACAAGCAAAGAACCAAAAAATCATCCCACAATTTATGTGAAACTTATGACTGAAAAAGTGGATATTACAATTATTTAGTTTGTCAAAACAGTGTTCGACCGATAACTTACGATCTACGCATGATTACACTTCAAAATAAAAGGTATGTCCATGTCCGTCGAATACTAACACAGCCCAACATGTCTTTGACACGCGTAAAGGAAGTGTCCGATTAAATAATATTAAAAAATTAAAGTGACACGCGTGTCTTAAATAATTGAATTAAAATTATATAAAAAATATTTTAAATATAATTTTTAACATTTTAAATTATTGTAGGGAGTTTTGAAAATTTAGAAAATGAGATTTGAGCTAAAAAAAAGAGAATAATAAGATATATTTATTATAAATAATTAAAATTATAAAAAAATATAATTAAATTTATAAATTTAGAATTAAAAATAAATTTTATTCATTGAGATTGTTAAAGTGTAATAAAATAAATTACTTAAATATATTATTCTTAATTATTATTATACGTCCAACGCGGCCCTTCTCATATTTTTTAAAAAATGTCGTTCCGCCCACGTCGATCGCCACGATTATAACTTAATCCTAACGAAGTTGAAGGCTAGTCGCCAAAAATCCTTTCTAAGCCCACAAAAGTAAAAAAGCTAGGGAGGTAAGTTCATATTACCGACAAGTCCATAAAATAATTCAAGATAACTTCGTCAAGTCAGCAAGGGCACAAAGCCAAGATAGATGGAAATATGAACTATAAATCATTGAGATGATTTCTTCAACAAGTCCATCAAGGCACAAGCATAGGACCGAAGACATTATTATCTTATTTACTCCATCAAGTCCACTAAGTCACAAAGCCAGAACAAGGAGTAAAACATAAATCTCAAATCACAAAATCAAACCTTCATTAAGCCCATCAAGCAAGATGCTGGGGGCAAAAGGTAGCTCTTATTACTTAACAAGTCCATGAAATAATTCGTTATTCCTTCATCAAGTGCAGGCTAAGCTAAGAAACTTTAAGTCACAAAACAAATAAAATCAATTTCTTTAGCATGCCCGATCAAACATGAAGCTAGGTCAAGGGAATTCAAATCGATAACACTAGAAAGACACCTTAAGTCCATCGAAGCGTAAAATAGAAGATAAAATGAACTCTTCTTTACCGACAAGTGAATAGACAAATTAGGTTAATCTTCTCATCAAATTTGTTCAAGTATAAGCTACAAACTAATGACACCTCCATTAAGCTCAAAGAGCAATTGAAACCAAGCTATGTAGATTCAGATCTCATGGCTAAAATGAAGGTTGCATCCACGACCAATGAGTAACCATCCATCATGTTTCAACAAGATTCATCAAACAGAGATGAACTTATACAAAATTGGGTCAACTAGTTTTGCAACAAATATGATCCACTTTATGCGAATCATATTTGTTGGAGGGCATTGTTGACCTTCATATATATCATACAAGCAAGATATGATGAATGCAAAGCAAATGATGATTGAAAGTGAAATATCAATTATTACGATGGTCGCCGATGTTGCTCAAATGATATTTGTTAACAAAATGAATTCACTTCAAAGGTCATCGACGCTAATCGAACCGCTTGAAACAAGCTTCTAATGTGTTTGAAATATCAAAAATATCTAAAGTAAACATCTGTTTTGCATAGGGTGGCACACGAAAGAGAAACACAAAAAAATTACTTGTGCTTGAGAGATGACATGAAAATCGAGATGCTCGACGACCAAATTTTTAAAAAAAAAGAGTGGTGTTGATGATATCATTATAAAAATAATAATAATGGGAGCTTAATAGACTATAAACATTAGAGTTGTCAATTTAATTTATATTGAAGTTAAATTGAAACTAAGATAATATATATATATATATATATATATTTGTGGAATATAAGAACATAAAATGTACTCTTTTGTGCATGTGAAAGATCTTATACACGCCTTTCTTGGCGTGGTAGGATGGCCGGGCCATAGGCCGCACATATACACGCCTTTCGATGGTGGCCTCAATATTCTCGCGACTCCCACTTGGGAGGTGACGCTCTTAATGTCACGAGTAATAAATTCACAACTACAAGGGACTTGAACAAGATGAAATGAAACGATTAATGAATATGAGTTCAAAATTAAATCAAAGTTAAGAATACGAAAGTATAAAGCCCCAAAATTAAAATTAATTTGCAAAGAAATCAAACTTGGAATAACATTTATAAAGGATTTAATGACACATCATAAACTTGAAGATGATTTGTTCAATGGATATTAGATCACTACATTTTATGTGAGAAATATAAAGTGATCTTAATTAAGCACAATCGAGTTTAAAGAGCTTACATAGAGACTAATAGCTCATTTAAGAGCAAAAACATAATTGAATTGATAATTTGCTAATAAACATAAGCTAGACTTCCTAATGGGCAATTAATGATGTCATTGTTCACATTGAGCAATCAAACATGATCAAATGAATTACTTGAGATTTGTGATAAACTTGAAAACTCATCAATAAATGTGTCTAATCCAAAAATATGAGCATGTGTACATCTTAAGCCAAACCTGTGCTCAAAATTATTACATTAGAAGTCTGTCAATGATCTAAAACAAAATATTTTCTACGTGTGTCATAAGATGTATTTACATCTGAAATTCTCATATTGAAATATATTCAGATGATACAAAATTCTAAATGATTGAGTTGCGCATGCATATTGAGGTAGTCTAATACTTAAATTATTGCATCAATAAGCGTGCAAATAATCTGGAGTTGTAAGCCAATTGAATACATATTTTGATAACCTAAAGATCAAGTTTTGTGCAAATAACGAGATGATATATATGCATATTTTCGGAGAAATTAATTCAAATATAATACTTGAAAAGAGTCCAATTGTCTCTTGATTAATTTATATGTTTTACAGAAGTCTCTAAAACTAAGCTTCAAATACCTCTATAAGCATGTATATCTTTTAAATTACACAAAAATTATGAAATTGAAAATAAATTCTTATGAGTCGCTTATCTAAAAAGCCCACATACATACCAATCCAATCCTTCTAAGTATGAGTAGGAGTTGACATGATTGATTATAAGTTGAGTGTTCAATCATTAAGAGGGTGATTTTATTTTACATTTGCATACGACCATCAATAATTTTAATAGAAAATTTTCATATTTAAAATTATAGACTCTCTATTTTAAGATGGTAAATGCAATCACAAGTTTTAATCATAAACCCGATCCTCTACTACCAAACGAGTAAATTTGACAAGGTCTACCCCGATGATGGTTGAATTGAGATTTTAACCGGAGGAATACTACCATCAAAATATGTTTAAAGTTTCAAATCAAATTAATATAAATTAAATATTAATCCAAATGAAAATTCTGATGAATTATTAAGCTCAAAATGCCTAAATGAAATTCAAAAAAACTTAAAGTAAAATTCAATATATCTATCTTCCGAATTGTTTGTTGAAAGTGATTTTTAAGAAAACTCTACCACACGAGCCACGTCAAATCAAGAGTTTTATACTCACTCTCTCAATCTCATGTCCAGAAGGACGGGCTGTCTCTCGAGGTGTGCCAGTTCGCGTGATATTATGCACTATACTGAGAGTTCTCTCGACGGGTATTGCCGCCAAATTCAAGACTATTATATCGATCACGATCAGAACAAGATATTCTCAACGCTTTTGAGTGAATCATACTTGAAGGTAAAAGCCATCTCCGTAAGGTAAACTTAAGTCATCTCCTGACAAAAATATCATCCTGCGTATAAGGATTTCTGACGACGCAACATGGCTGAGCAAGGATCATTCGATCAAGTTCGACTACCTCCTCTAGTAGACCAGAACTAATGGATATGATTTAAACTATGGATTCGATCACATCATTCCCCAACCATCCGCTTCAAGTTAAATGATGAATTTCATAAATCTAAATTCCAAAACTTCGCTACTACTATACACTATACAAGATTCAATTGATCAGCCTTAATCGAAAGTTCTCTCTCAGCATTGGGAGGAGTAATTAACTATAGGTGCTTGCGCTTATAAGTAACCTACAACTAGATCGAAAGTCCTCACAAAATGAGGGTGAAATCTCTAGGTAGTATATTATCTACTATTTCATCTGTCTTCTGAAGATTTGACCGACACATAATCAAACTCTCTTCATTGAGAGGTGCATAATTTTGGAGCCCACAGATTCTTCACGAGTCTCTTCAACAAGATCAACTTTATCTTGTCATCAATTTTGATATGATTGATTTCCTTCAAGTTGCGAGTTCTTCTTGGTTGTCCTCTAATAAGAGTTGAACAATTTGATATTGATGCTCTTCCATTCTCTACATGCATTCTTCTAAACTAGAATTTCTTTATCGTGGATGGTGTTGGTCTTGGCTGTACTTTGATTGCCAAACATAGTAAAGAACTAAAGAGAATCTTTCTCACAAACAATGTCAAATTATCAAATTATTGCCAAAAAAATTTATATCAAGAGATAAAATTTGACTTATGAAAATCAAAAGCATACACATAGATAATAAAAGAAAACCTGAGACACCAAGATTTTTATATGAAAAAATCCCAGAAAAAGAGGAAAAACCACAAGCCCTAGCCTAATTCAAATATTTCACTATGTATACTTAAATTATAAAATTTCAATATTCCCAAAAAAGGAGTTACAAGATTGTGCATGAAGTTAGGTAATAAAAGCCTTAGATTACACCAATTGTAGTATGGTGGTCAAGCTATAACGGTTGTTAATAGTGATTAGTGATGCTTACTGGATGATGATAGTAGGTGATTCGATGATGCCCATAGAAAGATGGACTTCTTAACTCTTCCCTTAGCTCTCTCTCTCCAAGTTTTCTCCTCATCTATTATGGAGAGTATAAGGCCATATTTATAAAATTTTGAGAGAGACATTTTGATAATTATAGTCAAAATTCCAAAGCACTCTATTGAATGGTCCATATTGATTCCCTTGATTATGGACAATTTCTTGACGATTTAGATACCTTAATGATCTCTAATTTGAGTGACCTTGAACTTATTGGATTCCTCTCACAAACCACTAACGACAATCAACATGTCAAATTTGAATATCATTTGACCATCTAATTAATATTTTGAAGTTCTCAAATATCTTTCTTGAGCTTGATTTGAGCTCATTTGGAATCGAATTAGCCAACTCTTAGTGTTGGTGAACTCATCTTGCTAAGACGTTCAATTTGATTATTAAAATCAGAGTTTGAAACATTTCTAATTTCATTTTATAAAATTGAATATGTATTGTCTCAAAATTCATGCTTGATTTTATAGATTTTAAAGTGATATATCAACAATAATAATATTGTAGTTAAATTATAGATGTTTTGTAAAATGAAACATAAGTTTTGAAGTACAATTATTGGCAAATTATATTTTTAATTATTATATGTTGTTCGTAGATTGAACCTATGATGTGTGTAATCAAGTTAAGGGAAAAGTCAAAATATATCATTAAAGGCCAAGACTTTGAAGTGAGTATTCTTACTTTAAATTGTGGTAGCATGTTTGCTTTTATAAACTAATTTCATGGATAGTGATATATATTATTTGATTAAATTGCTATATTCTACCCTGATTCAATTATACCTTTAAAATGTTGGTCATACTAATATGAATGATTCAAGTTATTTAGCATGGTTAACTTTTATGTATTAA
Source organism: Cymbidium sinense (assembly GCA_021442155.1). Taxonomy (NCBI): domain Eukaryota; kingdom Viridiplantae; phylum Streptophyta; class Magnoliopsida; order Asparagales; family Orchidaceae; genus Cymbidium; species Cymbidium sinense. The sequence continues at coordinate 109,086,677 of CM038225.1, forward strand.
TTATAAGATATATAATATATATTGAATAATATGAAAACATAAATGGTATGAATTATATAGCATGCTTATTATATGTGAATGTTAAATTTGATGGACCTTAAATGGCACAATTGTGAACCGTAGCTCATATGCCATATGTAAATGATACAAGTAAAATAAGATATTATATTGTATGATAAATATATATTAAAACGTCCTAAAATATCATAAATATAAATTTTCAATTATTTTATACTGAATCATTATGTTTGACTAACATGGATATTATTTTTTTTTCATTACGTTACTAGCTCGATGATAACTGATCATATTTTTAACCTAACATTTTCAAATTTAAACTTTGGATTAGAGGTGAACAATAAAAGAAAAAATGTACATTAAAGACGTGGTCAATATACAAATAGATAAACTTATTTTAATTATTTTAAGTTAATTTAGATTATATTCGTTGGTGGCACTTTTGATTTATTCAAAGAATGTTGGTAGTGAAAAAAATTTGAAATTTAAAATATAATTTCACCATCCAATTGTCTGTTCCCGTCTTGATAATTCTGATCCCCTAGGTCAGCTCATGAAACCATCTTATACAGTTATGAAACCATCAAGCTACAACAATTAATAGGAGTCAAGAAGCATGCCTAAAACACAACTTATTATCTCGAGCTCTTTACCTTTTGGCAATAAAAAACACTGAATTATCCTCTTTCTCTCTCTCTCTTTCTCTGTCTCTCTATTTTTTATAACCTATATTATGAGTAAAGTTAGGGTGTCACTCACAAGCAAAATTGGATTTCAACACAAAAAGCTTAATAGAATCCAAAATAAAATGAGTTTATTAACAAACTTTACTAACTCTAAACCTGATTATTTTAACAAATTGTGTAGATGGGCTATTTCCCTAATTAGAGTTGCAAAAAAAATAAAAATATTTAACAAGGCTGAGAAAGAAAGGATTATAGATGGATGAAAGAAAATTATTATGATAATAATTGAAAACTACTATTTCACTACAAGTAATGGCCACTATTATTGCACTCTTACTGATCATTGTTTAAGATGGTTTGGCAATAATTATGAACCCTCTAGCATGCAAACTCTTTAAATCGAGGGCTTTTACATGCATAGTCATCATATTCTTCTAGGTTTACAAATCAATCACCTTCAATCTTAATTTCAAATTGATATTCAAATATGAAATTCATAACAAAAGCTCGACCCACATTTTTCGTTATTGTGGAATCCTATTTGATTGTGGCACAAAATACATGAGCCCAGAATTCAAAAAAATAGGAAAGGTGATTAAATTGTAAATAAATATGTATTGGATGGTTGATTTGTAAACATTCCTTAAATCTAATATCATGTGCCTCAAGGAGAACTCAAGATAATGAATGGAGGAGGTTTTATCAAGCAACCCCCAAATAATTGGAATAAGACTAATGATGATGATGATGATATGACCCTCATCTATTCAAACAAACCTTCATATACAACATTGAACTAATAAACCTTAACCTCCAATCCTATCATTTAACCGCTTCCATCAACTAATTATACAAACTAAAAACAAGAGGATGGATATGCTAGAATTTCAAATAAAATAGTAAATGAGGGCATCTTCTCACACATGCAGCCCCATTTCCAATGACAATGACAGTCAAGGTTGGGCCATCACTTGAGGATGCACATGATCCTAGTGACAAGGAAATGTGCCCGACCAAGAAGCCTTTTAATCGATTGAAAACATTATTGGTCAACTAGGAACAAGTACATGTGATGTGATGTCCAAGGTAGACCACCACATTAGTACAGGCAAAGGCAATGAAAGGAACACAGGCCTAAAGAGCAGTGGATGCAAAAGAACCACCCTGTTATGATGTCCGTCGCTTAAAAACTGAATAATTAAGTAACATATACATGAATACATGTTCATGGATTGTCCATGTTTGAACGATGACCTGCAAACAAAACCTTAGAGATGTATTACAGTAGCAATACTATGAACAGCAGAACATTAGAAAGGTATGGCATTCTCCCAGTAGGCAATACAACACAAATCAGGTATAAGAAGAATATTCTCTAACCATGTCAAGAAGAGTAACAATGATGTCATTTTAATTTTGAAGACACAAAGGTATCGTATAATGAGAAAATGTTGCAATTTGTTCGCTACTTGAACCTAATGATATCCACATAAGTATCAGAGGCACGAAGTGAAAGCATATAAGAGTATTTGGTTTAATTTTGAAGAGGATAGTAAAAAATTATGCCTGCATAGAAGTGCTATTCGATTAACTTTCACCCATTGGCTTAAGCTATTGGATTGAAAAATGGTTTAACCATTAGAGGATTTGAATCAGGCCCATTTGATTTACTGTCTCTAATAATGGATAACTTGATTCACTCTCTAATAATTGGTAATGGAGTTGATGGTTCAACTTGGATCAAGTGATTCATGTGTGTTGACCTATATGTGTAAGTTATAAATCAAAATCAGAGGATAACTTAAAACCAACAACCAATGAAAACATTATTTAAATTTGCATTAAAATGTTTTAATAATCAAAATTGATTGAAACTTCACCGATTCAAAAAATTGTCCATATTGGTGCATCCAAAACATAAAATTCAATCAATTGAAGGTTCTCGCATTAATTAATGATTAATTGATTGAACAAAATCAATTTTAAATGTAACTGCGCACATATCGAGGTCAGGGAGTCTCAACGACATCCAAACGATCTCCGTTCGCAAAATTGACCGCATCGTTATGCCGAAATGTAAAAATTTATCAAACGACGCCTTTCGAATCAATTTGGTTGAGTCTGCGCAAATGTCATGCAATTTGAGCCTACTTTGACTTTGATCGTTGCCAAAATTGTCAAAACAATCTTCGATCGTAAAATAGACAAAGACTATCACGCCATAACATCAAAATACTTTAGAATGGTACTCATATTATTTTTATTTAATTCATCAAAATTTGCACAAATTTCAAGTTTTGCATGTAATTCAAGATAGGAATTAATAAAATTCTGAAGAAAGACATACCACATGATCGATCACATAGATATCCACAAATTAGTCTTAGAACTTGAAGCTCTTATTAAATCAATGTTACTTTATATCAATATGTCTTTAGTTAAATTAACTTTGATGCATGAAACCCCCACATCCTATTGACTCGTACTCTCTCCACCACCCAAGTCTCCAATCACCCTTGCCGACTAGGTGCTTTGATTGGTCACCGCCACCTCAACCAATCAAAAGAGAGCTAGACTTAATATCCCATTAAACTCAGCTTCATTTCCCTATTCCACATCTCCAAAGAGACAAGAGAGCAAACCTCCGACCTCCTTCCCTCTCATTCTCTCTCTCACTCCGTGCCTAGCACCTCAAACAACCCTTATAGACGACGCCGGATGCCGCCAAAATTTCACCAACCGCAACGGTAACTCAAATTGGAACAAAATGAGGCAAATTAAATCTCAAAATTAAATCAAATAAGCTTGAATTAAAATTTAAAAGAATTTTAACTGACAAGCGATAAAAAAGAATCAAAACTCTGCCTAAAATATGCACAGGATCTTGCTTAAATACTTTGAACTTGCAGGAAATCTCCACAAGAAAACTCAAGGAGATAATACAGTAGATTTGAAAGGAGGGAGTACCCTTCTAATTATAAGCACGAAAAGACTATTTATGTGGGCCCCACATTAATGACATTTATTCCATTAAATGATGAATTCTGAAAACAAAGCAGCTCGTTAATAATGATTTATAAAAATAATGGAATTCATTAAACGATGAACCATAAATGTGGGAGACTTTGAACAAACTTCACATACATGCCATGACATAGTATTTAGCTATAACAAATGTTTTCAAATTCATGCAAATTTTCCAAACAGCTCTTTATATATATATATATATATTGAAGCAATCATTCATTCAACTCAAATGCTTTAGAGTATATGTAAACATTTGAATAATCATTGCATGCATTTCAAAGTGATCCTACATTACATCCAACTATTTTGAAATTTGTGTGAGCATTTAAATGAAAATATTTTCATTGCAACTATTGCAAGGCAATATGCGATGTTCAATCCAACTGCCTCGAGATTCATTCGAATAGCCTAAATTGAGATATATCCACTAAGCATCCCTCATTTAATTTAAATGCCTTTGATATGCATGCAAACATTCAAACAAAATAGACTTCATGCATGCCTTATAAAGTGGTGCTTCACTTGATTCAAACATTTCTGATTTGTGCAAGTATCTGAAGGAACTAAATCCTTGCACATGTTACAAGATTTTCTCATATTCAATTCCATAATTTTGAGATATGGGATGCTTAAATAAAGAATGAATTCACGCATGTTCTTAAGTAATTATATATTCTAGTGCTTCAAACTGCTTTCAAACGAATGACTTAGATACTTATCATGCATTACAAGATGACTCTACATCCAATCCAATTACACTGGATGTGTAAACAACTTGAGTGGTGAAATAGTGCATTCATTATAAAGCACCCAACATCTAAACTTGATGTTTTAAGATTTATGCAAATAATTTAAAATCAGATATCCATGTGTTTTGAGAAGTTTCCTAAATTTACTTTTAAATGTGTCTAACTATGTCCACATGCTTTACAAAATGAATAAATTAATATATGTTATAATTCAAAATCAATCAAACTCCTACATACATTGGATACATATGTTAAAAATCTAAACTTAGTGTCCAAGGATATTGCACGGGTTGATATCCTAATTGCATCTTACGATTGGGTATGGGTTACAAAACCCATTAATGTTGTTATAACTTTCTTGACTTGAGTAACTCTTTGAGAAGTTAATTTGATCATATGACTAGGAAGTGGCTATCTCTAAATCTCCGATGATGGCCGTGTTGATTACAAATTTCAACCGGAGGATATTAATTCCAAAGCCATAAAGTGTCAATGTTAAATTATGTCAAATATAAGCCTTAAAATGCTAGCCCTAGACCTGATCCTCTACTAGCAAAAAGCCATAATTAACAAGATTTAGATTACCCCAATAATGACCATATTGATTATAAACTTCCACTAAAAGGGTTATTAATTTCAAAGTTCTAAAGTGTCAATGTTAAATTATATTAAATATAAATCTTAAAATGCTAGCCTTATCCTCTCAAATAAACAAGTCGAGCATAATGTCACCCCAATATAAATGATTGTAAATTTCAACCGAGAGAATATTAATTTCAAAATCTTAAAGTGTTAATGTTAAATTATATCAATTTTAAATCTTAAAATGCTAGCTCTCAACCCAATCGTTAGCAAAGGACGTAATTGAGGATATAGATTACCACGATAACAATTGTGTTGACTAAAGATTTCAACGAGAAGAGTTATCATTTTCAAAATTTCTAAAACTTTAATACTAAATTATTTCATATTCAAATCTAAATCAATCATGAAACAATCATATGTTGAAATTAAAAGATGTTAATTGAATGAAATTAATCATTTAAAATTTAAAGTAAAATCCATTTATCAATCTGCAACAATTTATCGAGGGTGAAAATTAAGAAAAAATTTTGCTCGCAAAAGAGTCAATGTCAAATCAAGACATCGCATGTCACACTCAAATATTCTAATGTCGAAGGATGCGTCTATCGTATTGCCACAAATGACACCACGAATACACACTTAGACGACGTAGAAGTTAACTACCAAACATCACATTATATTATATTGTAGCTCTTATGATCTCCAATGACTATATTCCTTGAGCTGTGAATTATAAAATATATCTGATAAGACAAAAAACTCTTTATTAGCTAAGGTTGACTTAGATTTGTCACAAAAACCCTGACATGCCTTCTTTAATAACTCATATTGCCGACAAAGATTCTTCGACAGGCCACTTCTCCTCTCCTTAGACTAACCATGAGCAATGAACGAATGAACCATAGGATCTTGATCAAGTCATCATTTTCTCAACCATCCGCTTTAAATTAATATGATGAATTTCATAAATATTTAAACTTCATTTGTTGTTACTATATATGAACTAGTGACCTAACGATTAACTTTAATCAAAATTTTCTCGATTAGAAGGGTAATTAACTAGATGATTACATCTATAGAAAACTTGAATCATCTAAAGTCCTCACAAAATGAGAGTGCAATCTGGGTAGTACATTATCTACTATTTCATCTATCTCCAAAATTTAACGATATTACTTAAAACTCTCTTTATCTAAAAGTAGGATAGAATTTTTGGAGCCCACATTGTGGTTTATGTCTCCTATGAATCTTTGCAATCTTCAACTATGATTAAGCAAAAATCAAAAACTAGCAACTCCCACACAAGCTATATGCAATCAAATTGGATCTTCATACATGAAACTTGATAATATTAATAGCTTACATGTAGTAAGAGTGATGATTAATGTAGAGTCATGCGTGAAAGTAATTGTTAAGGAATAAAAAAGTATTGTATTTAGTCTCACATTGAATAGTTGAAAAACATAGGTGTGTGTGAAGTGGTTGAACCTCGCCCATAAACCATCCAAATAAAATACATTATGTTTTTTGTTTAATTTAATAAATTAAACAAAAAACAAATTATATTAGTTTTTGTTTTCTAAAAAAATTAACATGTCATTAAAAATACTCAAAAATAAATTTTAGGTGTTTTAAAACTTAAAAATAATTTTCAACCTCCGATCCTCTTTCTAAGAAGATTCTCTAGGAGGAGGAGGGCCTTCTTCACAAACTCGACAAGCTGATGTAGTATGGAGCTAAGAAGGGTGTGAGGATGGAGTTGGAGTTGGTGGTAGGAGGCAATCACAACAATAAGGAAAATGTTGGTTAGGTGAGAAGGAATACAATAAGCAAAAGATGAAATAGATTAGAGACTCCATCTTGACCCGCTAATGGAAGTGGTAGTGGTAAGAAGCTCATAGCTCCACTTTAGTTTCCCTTTCTCACTCTTACTCTTTCCAACTTCTACTTTATTTTTCTAGAGTGCACTAAGGTTAAAAGGTGGTGATTATTGTAAATCTTATTTTCCAGGAAAAAAAAAAAATCTTTATAGTATTTTTACCTCTAGCAACTAGCAAGAATTTGGTGGGAACAGGTTGGATTTAGCTTGAACTTACATTTTTAACCACATTCTAGTTGTGAGGATAGAGGGGATCCATTGTGGAATGGTATAGTGGAAAATTTTACATGGAGGATGAACTTTTATGTTATAACCAAAAAAGCCACTCCTTCCAATTCCAGCATCAAATTCAATCAGCTAAGTCAGTGGGAAGTTAATGAGTTATACATAATAATTCATTGTGCTCCAACAACATCGGCTTCAAGTAGAAAAACTAAATTCAAGATGATGCTCACAAAATCAGTGAAAAAAAATTAAAGACGCTTTGCATTGCTATGGTGAAAATTTCGAAGTAAGAAATCAACAGCCGAAATGGAGGAAGAAACCGAAACATAGCAAAACTTATTTCAATTAACATGATATCTATTTCTACATCATTAAATAGCCAAATGATAATTATTCAACCCCCTAACAGGCCATATATTGAATTATAATTTAAAAGCCGCCACCTACAACCATCTAATGGCAAACATTCACAACAAGAATAAGAACGTCAAGAAAATGAGAGAAATAAGACAGTAAATAGCCTAAACCATTTAAGGAAAAAACGCACCAAATTAGAGAACATGGCGGGAGAATCGAGCAAACCGCCGGGGCTGAGTCCAGCTGGAACCGTGAAGTACGGTGATTGCCACCAACAAGTTCATTGGCCGGCTATGCCCCAAATTCAAACTCGCCCCTCCTCGCTCACTTTGACCTCCCTCTTTTCTTCGCGCATCCGCAAGCGTCATCTCCACCGACGTACGCACCGCCGCCGCATCCTCCCCTTCCACCAGGAACCTCCGCGGCGCCGCCAACGCCGCCGGAGATGCCATCGCGCCGGCAAGTAGCTGCGAGAAGGAGCGGCACTCCGACTCCGGATCTTCCGCGAAAAAGCTTGAGACCAGCGTCATCGGACCAGGACTCGCCTCAGCGACCCCGCCGCGGAAGAGGCTCTCAACCGTGGACCGCGCCGGGAGCGATATCGACGGCCGCTTCCCCCCTTCCGCCGCCGAAGATGCCAAGCCTCGCCCGCCGCCGCCTTCGGCCATCGGATTGGATTTTGGTGGGGCTGTGAACTCTAACTCATGCAATCGTCGGATCCCGAAAAGAAGAATCCAAACTTTTTCACAGAATTGTTTATTGGAGATTTCGCATCGAACTCTTCGAAGTACGCCAGCTTGTTGATTAAGCCATTAGTGTCCAGCTTGAAACGTGCGCGGAGCTGTTGAAGAAGTCATGGCGTGGAAATTCGGACACCAGAGAGAAGAGGGAGAATCAGGTGGAGGTAAATTCCCTCCAATCTAAATTTAGCTGCAAATGAGCGTCGTTGACTCCCACAGTGGATTGCAGATAAGGAAGCTGTTTGCTGACCAAATGACGGAATGGACCCTGTCCTTTTGACTGTTTGACGACAAGTTATTTGCACAATTTAGTAATTTTTGGAGTACCGCTTGCTTGTTTTATCGTTTAACGACTTGTCTCCTTTTGGCTAATATTTTTTTGCTAATAATGTATAATATAGGAGCTAGTAAAAATTAGCACCTAGGCACCCTTATCATTAAACTTCTTTTAATTATTTTAATTTTATTTTATAACTTTAAATTTATTATTTATTCTAATTAAATGTTTTATAAGATATTACATCAATTTTTCATAAAATTTTTAATAATTTATATTCATCTTATCTCAATCTTATCATTTTTCTTTATAACTAGTCTAATATTTATTTTATGACAAAATATTTAAATTAATTTTCAATAACTTCATCTAAATTAGAATGAATATACACAACTTTATCTAAGTCATTTATAAATATTATAATATAATTTTTTATTATAATTAAATAATTTTGTTGAATAATGGCACACCAAAAATCCTTAAGAGTGAATTGGATATACAATGAGACACTTGTAGCTTCTTTTAAGATCCACTTATTCAAATCCCCATAATTGAAATACTTAACCTAAACAATTAATTAAAATTAATATATGAAAGGCATAAATAAACTTACAAATATAAAAAACAATATGCATAATTTGTGGCATAATAATATATAATATTTAAGAGTGCTCTACAATTTAAGTGATGCTATACTCTTGCAATAAATTTAATACACATGAATTCTTGGAAAATATTAAGCAAATAAAAATAAATAAACTATATATTTTAATAGGGATTTAGAGGTGATATCGATCTAATTTTGTGCCGATTTAATGCAACTCAAAATTAGCTCTACTAAGAATATACACATACTCATATAAGTGTTCTTGAAATTATATATATATATATATATATATATATATATATATATATATATATATATATATATATATAATTTATGTTTTAAGTGGATTTTAAGTTGGCTATTCATTGAGATTGTGCCAAGTCAAAATTTTGATTCATTGCTCGGCTCTTTTAACTCAATCTGATTTTAAAATTGATTCAATCTACGAGCTAAAATAATAAAGCCAACATGATCTAGTGAAATATTGTAGGAAAAAAATTTTAAATAAATCCATCAATAATTATTTTGAACCTAGTAAAGCTTCATTAATTCTTATTAATGATGTCGCTTTAATGTTCTTGAGCATTAAAGGAAAGACTTTAATCCCATTAAGATGATAAATTGTGTAAAGGAGAAAAAAGAAATATTTTGGACTTAAAAAAAAAAAATATTTTAATATTATAAGTACTAAATTAGTCATTCTCATAGTTCAATTCTTCCATATATAATCCTTATAACACCTCATTGGATATTTAGACTCGGACTTGGACTATAGTTTTCTTCATCACACAAATGATTGAGCATCTTACATTAGACTTAGCATAATTTTCTAATCTTTAAATCACAAAATATAAATTCTAATATTTTCAATCTCAAATTTATTATCATTAAATTAAGTAGCATATTTAATAACCTCATAACATTAATAATTTTTTTAAAGCTTATTTATATAAAACATTGTAATTATTTGGTCATTTTTGTAAAATAAGATTATAGTTTTAAGAATTTTAAAATAAGGATAATTATAATTCTCCTTCTTTTACAAAACTACACACATATATATATTTATATACTTCATAACAAATTTTGATAATATTCTCTTGATTTTAATAAACACAAGTATATGTGCTAGATTTAGTCAAATCAGAACACATCAGGGATTTTAAAGAATTACACATGTATGTTAAAGTTAGATAATCGTGTTTAGGGTTTAGGGACGTGAAAATGCACTGCGTGTCGAAACTCAGATTCGTTTGACTAAGTTTAAGAAGAGTGATAAAAGATTTAACTCAATCTTGCCAAATGACAAAAAGCTGATATTAATTTTTGTAAACTAAACAAAATTGTATATTAACCATAGAGTCTTCATACAATAATTTTTTTTAAGAGAAATTTTCATCACTATTTTTTTCATACAGCTTTGATTGTCCCAAACCGATCATTAGTTATTTCTATTTAAAATTTTGATAAATCATATTATTTTTAGAAATTAAAATTTGACACTATTATTCCATTATTCATAAAACGTCAAATTATTTAATGTGTATACTTTTTTCTTTCTTGATTACGTTTTTTCATCAATTAAGAAGAATAAGATAACCAGGAGAAAGTTGTTTAGAGAGAAAAAAACGAGAGGTAAAGTAGAACAGGAGGGATGAAAAGACCTCAGAAAGAATAGCAAGAAGGGAGGTAAGGAGAGTGAAATTGTGAAAAATAGAACACGGCAAGCCCTCATTTTTTGTTCTCTCTCTCTCTCTCTCTCTCTCTCTCTTTCTCTGTCTCTCTCATTCTATCTCTCTCTTCTCATTTATAGCACCTATTAATTTAGCACGTAAGGATTCAAAATCTCTTGACCTTTCAAATTATATTCTTAATTTTTAAATTAATTTTAAATACTTGATTTTAGTTCATATATATTTGAATCTGATCATAAGATATTATAGTCAATATAATTTTAGAAATTTTAAATAATAATTATATCAAATTTTGCGTAATTTTCTTATAAAATATAAGTTTAAAATAGCAAATAATAAAAACAAAACAAATAGCTCTACAAAGTAGATATATTAAGAGATCTTATCAGGAGGAAGATATAAACAAAACAAATATTAGCTTTCTAATTTTTATGCCAAAAATAATATTAAAATAAAATTACATATATATTTAAAATTATAGTAGATATTTCTTATATGTATATTATATATTTTATAAAATATTTTGTTATTTTATAATATATTTATATTATTATCATTTTAATTAAATAATATATAAATAATTTTATATCAACAAAATGCACTTATTAGTATGAGATGATTTAGACAAATTAAAACCCCGTTTTATTATATAAAAAGTAGATATGTGGAATCCATGAGTTTAAACAAATAAAGAAAATTGATGATAAAATTGGCTACATTTGTTTGAATCCATTTCCCCTACGAATAATACTTCACTTTGTAAACAATTCATAATTAAAATGAGAATTTTTTTTAATTGTTATATCCAAAATAAATAGGGGTGTTTACATACATAGCATACAATTTTTATATATTTACATATCGAATACAAAAATATAAATATTTATATATATAGTACTTAAATTTTTATTATTAGAACAAAAATAGTACTTTTCTTATTTTTTGAAGTAAAATTTATCTTTGAAGCATAAAAAAGATATTATTGCTGAGAATTTTATTAGGTAGACGAGATCTTCATCGTATCAAAATTATCCAACACACGGGGATATGAAACACGGTTATAAGTAAAAACCCGCATGGAAACCACTATCGCCGCCTCAGAGAACTTTCATGTGTTCAAAGATACAGGCCCCGCTTAGTCGGAGAAGAAGGTGTATGGCGAAACAATATTAGTGTAGAAAAATATAATATCGGTCAACTCCAACCCAAGGAGAAGTTTCCCAAAAGCGGCAGAACCGATCTTCTGGGAGCAACCTCGATCTTGGGAGAAAGGAGAACCTGGTCTTTTCTACCCCTGAGTGATCTCAAGGCGAGCTCGATCTTGAGCGGGCGATGGTGATAGATCGGGCCGACCTAGTTGAGCTCTCTGGCTTCAAATCGATTCGGCCCTCTCTAAGGTGAGAATGAAGCTCATTTATAGATTTTGGGAGTGGCACCTTGAAATTGCGGAAAACTCAACTACTCCCATCGGACGGCCAGGCGATCCCTCGATCGACGTGTATTTTGATGATCCGGGTGCCTTAATGACGGCAATTGGGTGATCTTGGATTCGTTGGAGTCGCCTGACGAGCCGCCGATGACTATAAATATGTCCGCTTTATTTGGCGAATCGGATCCATTTTCACGCCCGAGAATTGATCCGAGTCGATTCGATGGATCGACTACGCTTGATGTTGATGTTCGTCATCGATCACTGATCAGAGCCACAAATCGGTGATTAGATCGCATTTTTGAAAATCTTGAGATTCGTCTGATCGAATTTTTGATATCAATTATATTTGTAAATATTAAATTTTAGGTATTAAAAGTGTAAATGCATAAGAATTATGTGGTAAATTTTTCAAATAAATATTGATATAAGATCCACTCTCTTGCATCAAGTGGCATTAGTTAAGAAGAAGAGAAATTAAAAAATAATAAATAAATAAACTCATTTTAAATGTTGATAGGCAACAACAGCCTTTATCGGTTCTCTTTTAGTTGTCGGGCATCAATGCTTTACTATAAGCATTCATTTTTATGTAGCATTGATAATTACATTTGCACGCTAACTAGATTTTCATTTATAATACTTTATTTATTTCTTTTTCCAATATAAAAAGTATTTATTTGAATGAATATTTTTTCACTATTTTTTAAATTTAATATTAAAAATAAATTTTTTAAAAATTATGATAAAAGTTTATGATTGCAGAAATAACTTTAACAATAAAAATAAACAAAGATTTACACAGATATCACACAATGCATTTACATATCTAACACCTAAAATTATATATATATATATATATATAATTTTTTATGGATCAAAATATATATTTTAAAAAAAATTTATAATGATGATATATTTTGATGTAATATTAAAAAAAATTGATGTTATTTACGTAAATATGATAGTTTAGATATTAAATATGTAAATAGATAAGAATTATATGTAAATCCCCCCTTAGAAAAATATAGGGTTAGAAAAGTATAGGGCTGCAAACGAGTTGAGCTGAGCCGAGTTCAGGTTTGTTCAAGAGTTTCGCTTATCATTATTGAGCTCAAGCTCGATTCAAGTTTTTAGGATGGTGTTCAGGCTCGAGCTCGTTTAAAACAATCTTATTTGAGCTCGGCTCGAGCTTGTTCTCGAGGTCGGTTCAGATTTAGCTTATCGAGCCCTTTAACAAGCAGCTCATTTAATAAACGAGCCATAATCGAGCTTGTTCGCAAGAAGCGTGTTGAGAAATATAAATAATACTTTATGAACAAGCTTTAATCAAGTCTTAATAGACGAATCGCTCCTTAATGTTTTGTTCCGAGCTTTAAATGATCTTGAAACATAACGAACCCAACAAATTTATTCGACTGTTTTACAATCAGTATATACAAGAATGTTTAAGTTCGTTCAATTAGTTAAATAAATGAACATGAAGGAGCTCTAATCTAGCAGAGTCACGGATAACTTGTTGAGCGCTCCTTTCATTTGCAGCCTTAGAAAAATACAACTCTCAAATAAAACAGTTTCGACGGTTGAGTTATGAAACAGCTCTTAAGAATCCTTCAAAGCACAGGAAAAACTAGACCATCCCATGAGAGAAAACTATGGAATTATTATTATTATTATTATTTTAAAACCTTCATATTTAATTCAATTTAAAGGATGAAATCTACTAAAAATAAAATTTTAAATATATTTATTAAATGCCTCGCTTGCTGTATTTACACTACACTGAAGCCTGAAGGTGCCTTTAGTATGCTTCTTGGAAATATTTATGAGTGACGATCACTGGTACATATTTCATAGAATTGACTATTCATTGCAGCAGTTGTCACTCATATCTTCAGGCTTATTAAAGATTAGGTGCAACTACACATTTTTTATTCACAAAAAAATAAAAAAGATTTATATCATATCATATAATTCTTATATATTTATATATCCAATACTTAAAATTAAATAATTATTAATATAGTAATTTTTCTATGCTTAAATTTTTGCTGGAGTCACTGTCCCGTTGTTGCCATGGCTTGTGAGCTTCGTTGAGACCTGCCAACCCATGTCGGAGATAGCCTGGACCAGTCGACTCCCTTGCACTTGCAAGCTTGCCGGCCCTTCCCCACAAGCTCCCGCGCGACTACCTCGCCATGATTTGTCAATTTCTAGCGAAGTTGCGTTGCCATGCAAATGCCGAGCTCATCGATGGCGTCGGCGGTGGGGCCTTCTCCTGCGAACTCGGTGAACTTGGACTGCAAGGAAACAATGCCTTCCCCTACGAGCACCGGGCAAAGATGCCTTCCCCTACCAGTGCCGAGCAACGATGCCGAACGGAATCAACTAGGTCTCCGGCAACGAATCGACAGGCAGTTCAGCGACGACCAGAGGCGGAACCAATCTTATGTAAATTAATTTATATTTGATATGAAACTTAAAATATTAGTAGTCGAAGCACGAATCTTGAAAAGTAAGCTGATCCGGTTAAACCTGTCGAGATCTCAAAATATCCTGAAATGGATATCACTTAAATCCCTAAATAGCTCTCAAATAAGTGTTTATAGTAAATCGAGCGCCTCGACGGCCGGTTCCAACAAGCCAAAGATCTTACAATTGAATTCATTTGAGCATTCAAATGCACGAAATACATCATATGATCAAGGGGATCATTTTGAGCCATCCATGAAGTGGAGAGGTTTTGCGGTATTTACAGACGCCACTCCCAATCTATAAAACCCCTCATTCCTCATGGGGAGGGGAAGGGAGCAAAGAGAGAGAGAGATTCTAAAGATCCTTCAAGACAATCGTGCCACTGACGATTATCAACCACTGGCTGCACCAAGGCCGAATCGCCGGCCCACTGTCGACTGCCGGCCCCATGGGCGCTCCCGGCTTCACGTGCGGGTTCTGCTGAAACTGCCGCCACAAGCCGACGTGGGCTATGCAGAATCACGGCTGCAACCGGCCCGCCACCATGGCCCGCATGGCCCGCCGCAGCGGCCGACCTGCTTCACTGCCTCCCGCCATTCCGCGCTGCGATCGATATTCGCGACCGCTGCGATCCCGCCTGTCAGTTCGCGATCCGTGTTCGCCAAGGCGCGAGAGCCCGTGCCATCGGCGTGGCACGCCCCATCGCCCACGGAGCTCGTTCGGCACCTGATGTGAACTCAAATCTCGTGACCGCAGATACATACACACATGCCTCTACATCGCCCATAATTGCTTCTATGAAGATCTGTTTCTCAAAATACGTAGTTAATGGACCTCAAATTTCATGAATTTGCTATTTTCAAGTACAAATAAATATTTTGACGATGAGATAATGTCATCCAAAAATAGGCAACTGATGACATAAAAATATTAGTAAAAGACGAATCTTGATGTTAAAAGCAAGGATCCGGTTGAAACCGGTCGAGATCAAGCTCTCAAAATATCCGAAACTTGGATATCGCTAAATCCCTAAATAGCTCTCAAATATAAAGTGTTTATATAAATCGAAGGCCTCGACGAGCCGCCCAACAAGCCAAAGATCTTATAATTCGACTTCATTTGAGCATTCAAATGCACTAAATACATTATATGATCAAGGGATCATTTTGCCTGAAGTGAAGTGGAGGTGGTTTTGCATGTATTTATAGAGGCCACTCCTCCACCTATAAAAGCCTCTCATTTCATATGAGGGGAGGCCAGTGAAGGAGAACGGCAAACAAGAGAGAGGAGAGAGCTCAAAGATCCTCCAAGCACAATCGTGCCACCACTGACGACATACCACCGCCGGCCGGCCATCGCCACCACCGCGATCCTCGCCCCATCGTCACTGGTTATCATCACCACTATCGTTGACATCAAGCCAACATCGGCACATTGTCGCCAACATCATCACAACATTGTCTACAAGAATCGTTATCCATTTTTCATATACAATTAATCCCGATGGAAGATCTTGTACCAAAGATACATAGTGGAAGCTTTCTCTGCGTGGTTTTTCCTCTTTTCGAGATTTTCCACGTAAAATTCGAGTTTTATTGTTCACTCTTAAATAAGCTAAGGAAAACTTTTACTCTACCAACGGTTTTCACGCAGTTTGGTGAGTGGTTGATAATCGTCAGTGGCACATTGTGTTTGGAGGATTTTAGAGCTCTCTTGTTTGCCTCTTCTCTACTCCCTCATATGAGAATGAGGCTTTTATAGGAGGAGTCTGTAAATACGCAAATGCATTCCATTTCGGACGGCTCAAATGATCCCCTTGATCATATGATATATTTGAATGCTCAAATGAAATCGAATTGTAAGATCTTTGTTTGAAGCTCATCGACGCCGATTTATATAAACACTTATTTATATTTAGGATTTAATTGATATCCCAAAGTTTCAAGATATTTTGAGAGCTTGATCTCACCGCCAACTGGATTGCTTTTAACATCAAGATTCGTAGTTCATCAGCCCGAAAGAGGTGTTAACTAACCGGACCGACCGAGAATAGTACGGCGGCTTTTCTCGAAAGAGGTGTTAACCCGACTGACCGACCGGGTTTGGAATCACCGTGAGACCTAAGATGCTCGACGATCCATTGGTGGCGGCGGTGACGGTCAGGGATCCGACGATGCTGGGAGAAGGGCATCTTCGCCAACCCTCGGTGATCGCCTCCAAACCCTGGCCGTCCGACGAGGTCGCTTAACACCTCGAGGAAAACTGCCGCATGAACTACGGGTCTTGATCGCCTCATCCCTCGGTCCACGAGTTAACACCTCTTCGAGGGAAAACCTGGAGCCTGCATGAACTACTAATCTTGATGTTAAAAGCAAGTCGATCCGGTTGAAATTGGTGATCAAGCTCTCAAAATATCTTTGGAAATTTCGGGATATCAATTAAATCTCTAAATAGCTCTTAAATATGAAGTGTTTATAGACAAATCGAGCGTCTCGACGAGCCGGTTCCAACAAGCCAAAGATCTTACAATTCATTTGAGCATTCAAATGCATGAAATACAAGATATGATCAAGGGGATCATTTTGACCGATGAAATGGAGTGGTACGGGTTGTATGCATGTATGAGATGCCACTCCTCCAATCTATAAAAGCCCTCATTCCTCATATGAGGAGGCCAAAGGGGGGCAAGCAAGAGAGAGGAGAGAGCTCAAAGATCCTGCCACCACTGACGATTATCAACCACCGCCGGCCACGCGCCATCGCACCACATCTATCATCATCATCCACGTTATCATCAGAACTATCGCTGACATCATCGTCAAGCAACATATCGTCGTCCAACATCGCCACATTGTTATTATCAAGTATCCCTTTTCATATACAATTGTAATCCCAAGACGGGAAGATCTTGTACTCAAAGATACATAGTGGAAGCTTTCTCTTAGGCTGGTTTTCCCTCTTTCGAGGTTTTCCAAAAATTGAGTTTTATTGTCACTTTTAAATACACGTGTCTTTGGATTTCCAGACGGCCAAACTATTATGTGTTAGAAAAGCAGCGATAACGACATATGACACTTAAAATATTAATATAAGCACGAATCTTGATGTTAAAAGCAAGCGATAAGTTGAAACCGGTCGAGATCAAGCTCTCAAAATATCCTTGAAACGGGATATCGGTTAAATCCTTAAATAGCTCTTAAATATAAAGTGTTTATATAAATCGAGTCTCGCCGACGGGTTCCAACAACAAGCCAAAGATCTTACAATTCGACTTCATTTGAGCATTCAAATGCACGAAATACATCATGATGGGGATCATTTTGAGCCGAAGGAAGGGTGTTTGTATGTACTGAGACGCCACTCCTCCAATCTATAAAAGCCCTCATTCCTATGAGGGGAGGCCAAGTGAAGGAGAAGGGCAAGCAAGAGAGGAGAGAGCTCTAAAGATCCTCCAAGATAATCGTGCCACCACTCGACGATTATCAACCACCGCCGCCGCCATCGCCCACCGCAGATCTCACTTGCCGGTTATCATCACCGACCACTATCATTGACATCATCAACATCGGCGTTAATATCGTCAACATCGTCAACATTGCTCGATTAAGAATCATATCCCTTTTCATATACAATTGTAATCCGATCGGAAGATCTTGTACTCAAATATACATAGTGGAAGCTTTCTAAGCAGACATGGTTTTTCCTCTTTCGAGGTTTTCCAAAAATTCGAGTTTTATTGTTCACTTTAAATAATTGTGTCTTTGATTTCAACGAAGCTAAGAAAACTTTTACTCTACAGCTTAAAGACGCATAGCTTTTCTTCCCGATATCATTATTCGCCCGGCTGCTGGCTCGTCTCGCTTCCATGCCGCTTCAGGCGTCTGCGCGTCGCGAATCGCCGGCACGGTCGCACCGCTGGCCCCATGCGCTACCGCCGGCACCCGCAGACGTGGCTAACCGATATGACACTTAAAATATTAGTAAGAACGAATCTTGATGTTAGCAAGTGAGGTTGAAACCGGTCGAGATCTCTCAAAATATTCTTAAACTTTGGGATATCGGTTAAATCCCTAAATAGCTCTCAAATATGAAGTGTTTAAGTCAACCGAGTGTCTCGACGAAATGGTTCCAAGCCAAAGATCTTACAATTCACTTCAATTGAGCATTCAAATGCAATACTTGATCGAGGGGATCATTTGACCGGTTGGTACGCGTTTTGTATTTATGAGATATGCCACTCCTCCATATAAAAGCCTCATTCCTCATGAGGGGAGGCCAAGTGAAGGAGAAGGGGCAAGAGAGAGGAGAGAGCTCTAAAGATCCTCCAAGCAATCGTGGCCACCACTGACGATTATCAACCACCGCCGCCATCTAGCCGCCATCGCCACCACCGCTGATCCTCGCCGTCCGACCATCACGGTTATCATCACCGACCATCATCGATATCATCGCCAACATCGACGCGTTAACATTGTCGCCAACATCGCCCAACATTTGTTATTAGAATCGTATCCCTTTTCATATACAATTGTAATCTGACGGAAGATCTTGTACTAAAGATACATAGTGGAAGTTTTCTAGCTAGCCGTTTTTTCCCTTTTGAGGTTTTCCACGTAAGTTTTATTGTCACTCTTTAAATACGCAAGGCTTTGATTTCGAAGTAAGGCGAAAACTTTTACTCTACCGAATGGTTTTCTAGCGCAACAATATTAAAATTAATTAAATTGAATGATCCATGATTCGAAATAAAATTTTATATTTCAGTTTGATCGATATCTTAAAAATTGATCACAAATTTTTCGTCCTATTTTATACTTTTGATAAATTTGAATAATAATTCATTATCAAATCATAAATTTTTTTTTCTTAATATACGATATTAATCAATCAATAAATTAGTCATCATCTATTAGATTAAATTATACCATGTAATAATATTTTTTAAACTATTTCATAAAAATGAAGCTTATAATCAGATTAAAAAGTTTATTAACATAATATTTGTATGTGAATAAGGGCAAAGAATAAAATAAATGAATATAAAGTAAAATTAATTAAGTATTTATATATTATAATCATATAAAAATAAATTTATAAATTTATCAAATTTTTACTAATATATTTTAACTCTAATTTTTTTCTTTTGAAATATTATATTATTTTTATTAAATATTTTCTCAAAAATTTATTTTCTTTTTGACTAATTTTTAGATATTATTCTATTTCTAACTAAAGAGTAAAGATAGTATTTTACCCTTTAAAAAATGTGAGTTTATTATGTTTTACTTAAAAAAATTTAGATTAGCCTTGCATTGAATTGTAACTCTAAACTCTCACCATTTTTCAGAAAAAAAAGGAAAATAAAGCTACCAAAAAATCAAATAGTTCCGATGTGAGAGTGATGGTGTCAGCATTAAGAGAGAGAGAGAGAGAGAGAGAGAGAGAGAGAGAGAGATGAAGTGATTGCCAATGGGTGAGAAACCGACAGCATAAATGAATGCAAAGTGTGTGGCTGAGGATAAAATTCAGGGTGTCTGCATGTGCCTGAGGATAAAATTCAGGGTGGGCAATTGCCCATCCTGAGAATAACGTAGGTCCGCCTCTGGCAATGACGTGAGGGAAATCTAACAGTGGGTCCTATTATTAATTTTGTTTTGATGTTTAGGATGTTATGAATGTAAATGGTAAGTTTTAGGTGTAAAATATGTAAACAATGATGTTTTAACTTTAAGTAGTACACAGAAGCCAAGCTACGCAGCAATCTCTTTAAAAAGCTTTACAACAATGGCAAGAACAAACTAACGGTAACAAAAGAAAAAGCAGAAAAGCCATACTTAAATGGCCAGTGGTCCTTCTGTATATAAAGCCAGAAGATAACGATGACCACGAAAAAATTATGAAAAATTGAAAGTTCAAAGTAGCAGAGAAGTGTTGGGCTGATCAACTGTGATAGATAAGAACTGATCTGTTTAACTCACACGACATCACGTAAGAACTTTCACATAACTTTGCTCCCCCAAACCGACTGGTGACAGAGTTCACCCACTATTGAGATTTTGACAAAACATCAACTGCTTGGGGGGCCCTTTGAGCCAATGCCCTTCTTATTATTGTTCTTTACTTTTGAAGCATAAATCTTACAAGTATATAGGGCTTTAAAGCAAGGTCCTCAAGAAGAAGAGCAAAGTTCTCGAATATTGAGTCAAGTAGGTGGCCATGAGCTAATGTTGCATTATTTTTACCTCATAATTCTTCTTTATTTATTATACATAATTGAAACTATCTAAGTCTATTTTAATTAATTTTAGAATTAAAGTAAATAAATACGTAATGATATTAATCTGGTAGATGTATGTAAATTTTCCTGATTTACATACATACCATACAATTTTACGATTTACATATTTCATATTAATTTACTATCAATAACACTTAAATCTTTATTATTACATCAAAAATACCACCATTATTTTTCTAAGTAAATGACCTTTTACGCGAAAGTGCTATTTTGTAAAAATTAAAAATACGTGAAATATGTAATCATGTTGATATGTATGTAAATTTTCCTAATTTATATTATAGATGTTCTTCTCATCATCTAAGTCTATGCTTGCCAGCATGAAAAATCAGATAATCATAAAGCATTACACATACACCCAATACTTTCTTTTTATGTAAAAATGGAAACAAACAATAATAACTATCTAAAGAGGATGAACCATGGACAGATCAAGCTTGCAAGTATTGAAACTGGTCAAAGGTACAATCTCACTTCTAATGTCATATAATTAGAAATTATTTTTAGCAATGGGTACTAACTATTTAATTGTTAAAGTTTTAAAATTATTGTTAAAATTATATAATGGAATTTAATCTATATAAAATTTGCATGAATAAAGAAAAACAAAACAGGTAAAGTCATCCTTTTTGGTCATAAATCAGACATATATATTTATATTGATTAATGTCTAAGATGTTAAATAATCTAAGTTGTTACAATTTTTTATGTCTATTAAACAATGTTTAAGACGTTAATTAATATTTTATATTATAAGTTCTTTTTTGTCTACTTTTAATGATATTTACTCATCTTATATTCACTGTAATATTTTATGCGTGGAATATTTACTTTTTTAATGATATTTATTTTTAGAAAAGAATAAACATATTTATTAGCTTTGTTATGTGTGGAATATTCAGGATAATATTTTTATAATATAATGTATTTATATTAACATTCTTATTTCTTCTATTTTCAATTTATTTATCAATGATTTATTGACTTCTAATAGTCATATCCATTCAAAATAACTAATCTCTAAAATATAATAATTTTACTTTTTAAATTTATATGATATTTTATTGCAACATATTACAAAAAATTAATATGAGATAATGTTCCATATCTATTCTAAGATAGTTTGCTATCATAGCCATGACAAATAGAATGATGTATAAAAAGTAATATTCTCAACATCCTTTGCATTGTAGGGGCCTAACTAAAAATATTAGTAAGAAAATATTTTTTGAATTATTGTATCTATATATTTGTATTTTGTATGCATCAAAATCAAATTATTAAAAATAAAAATAAATAAAATTTTGTATTTAATATGAATTTCAATATTTAAATGATAATTTCAAAAAATTTTAATTAAAATTGAAAATAATTGATTGTGCAAGGCAACTTAATCTAGTGGTTGAGAATTTTGACTATCAACCAAGAGATCTTAAGTTCAAGTTCTTGCACGTACATTATTCGTGTGAATTTATGATTAATTTGACTCAAATATCTCAAAATAAATAAATAAAAAGATTGATTTGTAAATAGATAAGAATTACAAATATATAAGAATTGAGTGACGCGAAAAAAAAAAAAACATCATCATGTTTCATCAGCCTCACCAACGGTTCACGAAATTAGAAAACTATGAAATCTCAACTGTATCGATTTCTTCACCAAAATATTTACAGTTTGGTTCGGGTAATGACGCAAATATATAAAAAAAATATCAGCCGAGGAGATAAAAATATAGCCATCGCATGTCATTTCGAAACAACTATCAGATACCTAACCGTAGCTTCAGAAATCTCTTCCCCATAACAATCAGTGCAGCATTCATTGATGAA